>CM016623.1:48666370-48758490 GCA_005393395.2 Gossypium australe | reverse complement strand
AAAATATTTTACAGTACAGATTCATCCAAACACCAGAAAATATTTTCAGTAAATCATTTTCCAGAAATCATTTTCCAGAAAACATTTTACTGGCAAACAAACGGAGCCAATTAAATAGTTGTTGCATATATTTACCATAGGAAGATTGTAGGCTCTCTATTCGATTTGACTTAAATCCATTATAAAAGTCTGTCAAACCCAATTGAGTATTATACTCCAAAAGAAATTAAAAGTGAAAGAGCAACAAGAAAGCTAAATAAGAAACCTTACCTTGAAGATGAAGTGTTCCTTGTAAATTATTTCCCTGAAGACATAAAGTTCTTACAGATGAAAAGCCACCCAAATATAACAAGAAATTGTTGGTCATATTGGTTCTACTTAGATCAAGAATTTCCAAACTATTCAGCCTTGAAAAGGAGTAAAATAATTATATAAAGATAATCAATTACATGTTTCTTCATCCCAACATCCATTACTCCACTTTGCTTCTTCCAAAATTAACACACTTATCATTATTACAATTACCACCCTTATCCATTTTGATTCCATTTTCTCAACTCAACATACTTATTGCTTTAACTCACTTGATATATATACACGTGGTGGAAAAAAATTATGTAAAAAATAAATAAGGTTTTAGTCGAAATGATTAAGTTGATATATTAAAATAAATGATATCATTTAATGTTTCACGGTAATTTTCTCCAATTGTGATTCATGTAATGAGGGGACACTCTATGATTATGTCACATCATCACTTAAATTTTATAAAAATGTTTATAATTTTTTAGGTGATAACATGGCACGACATATAATTTTTTGAGCTAATAAATAGCACTTAAATTTTATCAAATCAAAGCTTAAAACTTTTCTGAAGTCGTTAGACTTAAAGTTGGGTTGAATTAACATAGTGGGTAGGTTTTCTTTGAAGGAATGGAATTGGCTAGTTTACAAAATTTAGGACATTTTGTTTATTCTTGTTGTAATAGGCCCAATTTGCCCGGGCTTAAACAGACCCAACAAATAAAAAAACAGTCAAAGCCCAATTCACAAATACCAACCCAAATTAAAAAAAACAAACCCTAAGTCCAACTTAAACAAGCCCACAACATTAAGTGTTTTTAGTAAAACAAAACCCTAGGGTCTCCCCCCGCGCCGTTCCTTCTCGGCCACGTCGCCCACGCCTCGTCCCGAGGTCCGTTTGCAAGCTTACACCGAAATGGAAAAAATCCCTTCTCTGCCTCCGTCAACGCCTGCAAACAAGCAAAAAAGGGAAAGCAGAAACGAAGCAAATATACAGTAAAAACAGTAGCAAACTTTTTTATTCGGCTATAAAGCCACAATAAAAATCAAATTGTAACACATGCATGAAGAAATAGAAATCAAATACCAAAAAAAAAAATTCAAAACAAAAGGTGAACTTTTTTTTGATGTATCTGTTGTTTTATTTTTTATTTCTTTTTAAAAAATATAAGATATAGGAATAAAAAGAAAAATAAACTTACCTAAATCGGTTGGTCTCCTCGCTGTCGAAGGCCACGCAGGAAAAGGATAAGAAAACAAAATGTTTCTTTATTTTTCTACCGGGTTAGGCCGGTTTTCGGGGGTTTTGACCTCGGATCAGCATTCTACATGTGACGGGCTTCAAAAGGGTGTCTTTTGGTGTTCTCCGGCCACCGTGTACGGCGGCACCGTCGCCGGTAATCGGCGGCCTCCACTGTAACAGCCCAAATACGACCCTAACCGGAACGATGGTTTCGGGACCACGAATCCGAGTCAGAAATCTCTTAATAATTATATATTTGATGTGCTATGTGTGCTGAATGGTGTGAATGTGTTTGTTGATATGATTGAATTAAGAGGAAGAATCTAATCGATAAAGTATAAAAGTGACATTAACTAATTGAAAGGGGCTAATTTAATTTAAGTGTAGTATGAAAAGAAAGGGATTTGCATGTCAAATTACCCAAAAGTTTGGGTAGTGGACGGCAATGATGGGAAAAATATGAATAAAATAATTAAACTTAGGTTAGTGGGAATTTAAATGAATATATTAAATCATGAAAATGATTAAGGTTTAATAAAAATGAAAAAAAAATATTTCTATTTCATTCCTTTTTTATTTTCTCTCACCTTTCTCACCTTTCTCACAAAACAAAGAAAAGAAGAAGAAGCCATTGTAAAACCTCCATGGCCGGACCTTGTATGTGTCTCTATGGTGAGGTATCAAGCTCCTTTTTTGATAATTTTTGCATGGTTAGGTTAGTAATCTTGAATACTATCAATTTCATGTACAAATTTTGAGCCTAAAGCTCCTCCTAGATTCGGCTATGAGCAAGTATTATGTCTTATTCATGTTCGATGAAGAAATATTGATTTTGGTTAGTATATTAACTTGTTAAATAGGGAAAATAGGTATGTGTTATGGCTTGGATATTTTTTAAAAACAATTGGTTGGAAGCTAAATTGCCTAAACGAATGGTTTTACGAACTTAGGAAATAAGGTTCGGCACTTAAGGGAATTAGTCAAAATTTCATGAAAATTTAGTGATTTTGTTTAGGGACTAAATTTCAAGAGAACCGAAAGTAAGGAGGGGTAAATTGCTATTAAACAATTTTATAAATATGGATGGGAATGACTTATTTGTAGTAATGAAAGATGGAATTATATTAAAAAATTGAATTGTATGAATTCATTTAGTAATAAAAGGGTATTCGGCCATGGGGAAATTGAATTACAAAATAGCATATTTGTTTGTGAATGATATGGTTGAGTCTTAATTGAATAGGGTGTGAAGTTATAGGGGTGAACTCGTAAGGATTATAAAACCTTGCAATTGAATTGAATTTAGTTGAATTATTTGAAATGCATTGAACAAATGTTATTTGATATTTTTTAGACCGTGATAAAAAAGAAAATGAGCTAGATCGGGGAAAGGCGAATAGCCGAGAAATTCGAATTCATCGAATTCCAAGTAAATCCCTAGGCAATTTAACTAATGTGAAATTTCTTAATGTACATGTATATCCGCATACATATTTTAGTAATATAAAAGTCTTCAAATTTTATTTTTGGCCGAAAGTGAAATAAGGCACTATTATATGGTTGTTAAGTCAATATGGAATTATAAATGCATGTTCATGTTCATGTATGTATGTACAAATAATATATGAATGGTTCGAATGTTTGAGATCAGTTAATTGATATGAGGCCGTAAATGGGAAAGGTGTATGTATTTGGAATGAATGAACACTTTGGGTTAAATTGTAGGTGATTAGAAAGCATGGATAAACAAATAGTATTGAATAAATATACTATCAGGATTTTAAAAGCATAATGCCGAATATAATGGTAAGTAGTAAATGGAAGAATTAAGAATCGAATATGCATGATTATGTATGCTAAATGTCTTAAGATGTGAACATGTGAATGATGTTTAAGTGATATTGCAAATTGGCACTGTGTGTGCGGAATGATTAAGTAACGGCTCTAAGTGAGCGATACGTTACGAAAGATTGGCACTGTGTGTACGGAATGATTAAGTAACGGCTCTAAGTGAGCGATATGTTACGAAAGGTTAGCACTGTGTGTGTGAAGGAATGAGTAACGGCTCTAAGTGAGCGATACGTTACGGGATTGGTACGACAGGTACGAATGTTTGAATTAACTAAGTTAAATTGAGTTCGAAGGAGTAGCATGTAATTATCACGTTTATTTCGATTGGTAAGTAGGTACTAGTTGGGTAAATGATGGCCGAATGTATGTCATGGTTATTTGTATGCTATGTTAAATAGTAGTTAAATTATTCAGTAGTTATAAACTTTGCCTAGGACTTACTAAGCTTTATATAGCTTACCGTTGTGTTTTGTTTGATTGAGTATAGATTTTGGAGAAAGCTCGTGCTCGGGAATCCTTGTCGAAGTCAAGCACATTATCGCTACTTTTGGTACAATATGATTTGCTTATAAATTTTGAAGATCATGGCATGTATATATTTTCTTTTGGGTAGGAAATGTGTATATATATATATATATATAGTAACCTAAATTGCTCATTGACTTGCGTGAATAATGCTATGGTTGAATCATGTTATAAGTTGATATAACTTGACTAATTATATGTATATTACTATTTGATATTGATATGTCATAAATGTTTATAATGGTTGAATGGTGATATAAAATTCTGGGAACGCAAATTGTAGGATTAACTAGGAAATTAGAAGAAATGGTTAAGATACGTACATGTCTTATAAATCGCATGCTAATACCAATGTGTGATTCGGCTTAGGTTATTAAAGAGGTAACTAATGACGAATTGATTGTTTGAGTAAATTTATATATGCGAAATTGCTTAAGTTATCTAGTTAGTCGTTATAAATGGATTCGTTGTTTTTAATCAATAGTGCCCCCTATTTACTAAATGAGGAGAAGTGGTAAATAAAAGTGATTTATATGTATATGTATTTATTTGAGACTACTGTGCCTATAAACCTATTGGTGATTCACTTTCGTCTACAAGAGATGTAGTATGTTTAATTAATTAAGCGTTTCCGGTATAATTGAATATAGATTGGTATGTGATGTTCAGGGTCACTTTGGGTTAGGTTTATTTAGTAATGCCTCGTAACCCAATTCCGGCGACGGATACGGGCTAGAGGTGTTACATCCACGGTGGTCCGGCGCCGGAGCAATGGCCGGAGCCTGGAGAAGGGAAAGGAGTTGAGAGAGTTTTTTTGTTTTTTTGAATAAAAAAAGAGAAAATGAAGTTTTTTAAAAATTTTGATTTAAATAATGGAAGTAAAATGGCGTCGTTTCACTTAGGCCCTTTAGCGCCAAAACGACGTCGTTTAGGGGGCTGACTCGAGACCCGACCCGCTCCAACCTCAGGATCCGTGTGCTTTTACGGAAGGGTCTAATTTCACTTTTAGCCCTTCCGCTTTTCAATTAGTTTGCGATCTAGTATTTTTTATTTTTTAAAATTTACCCTATAATTTTATTTTTGTTTCATTTTAGTCCTATGAAGAACGGCGTCGTTTAAGGCCTACCCGCGCGCGACCCGACCCACTCCAGGGGGGATCTTGTGTTCACATTTACAGGAATACCCCTCTGTTGGCTTATAATTAAATAACTATAGGTTTTTCAATTGGGCTACGTGGGCTCTATAAAACGGTAACGAATCCGCTTTTTTCACAAAAATATGAAGGCCAAAATTTAAGGTTTATAACCTAATAAATTAACCATTAAATCACTATTTAATATCTACCATCGAGGTTTAAATTTTTTTTATTCAATTTAAGTCTTAAACTTAACAATTATTTTCATATTGAGTCTGAACTAAGTAATTGTTTCCATATTGGATCTAAATTAAACAATGGTGTTATAGGTTGAGTTTAAAACATAATTTGTATTGTGAATTTATAATAAATTTTTCACCCTATAAGATTTCACAAACTTAAATTAACACTAAATTGTATACCCGTAACTCCTATTTTCTCCTTTGTTCTTATACTACTTGCAACTGAGGTTCATTTACATTCAATTTTCCTACTTGTTTTATCTTAAGTTACAACTCAGTAATCTTAGCACTTTAAAGGTGTTTTTACTAGAGCAGAAATGGGAGGGTAAAAAAATTTCTATACTTTCTTAAAATTTTAATTAAATCTTTTCACGAAAACATACCTAATTAAATTTTTAGATGTTAAAAATTTTAACTTTTTTGACCAATGATTTTTTTCATTGATTATTATTGTGGCTGTTAAGTTAGCCGTTATAAAATTGATGTGATAGTTTACGTCAACAAAAAATTCAAAAAAATTTGAATATGAATTTGAATAAATGGACATTTGAATTTGAATATCCATTTATTCAAATTCATTTTAGATGGAACTTTTTAAATTTTAAAATTTTGGAAAAGTATAAGCCCTTTTTTAATAATAATAATAATAATTAAAATCAACTTCATCCCAAAAAATAGAAGGTAAATTACATTGGTAGCCGCCCAATTATTGGTAAGTTTCTTTTTTGGTTACCAAACTCTAAAATGTTATAAAATGCTCACCCAACTATTTGATTTTTTTTATTTTTTTGGCCACTCGTTATTAAATGATTAATGGAAAGATGATGTGTCAGCTTTTAAAATTAGCATATTAACCGTGTTAACCCTCAAACATTTATACGTTAATGCTAATTTAGTCTTGATTCTAAAAATTTAATCATCAATGTTTATACATTATGTAATTTGATCTTTTTTGCAGTATTGTTTCTTTGTGACTTTTTCACCTAAAAAACTAGAAAATAAATTTTATCAGCCAAATTTGATATATATATATATATATATATATATATATATATACTAAAAATGGAAACCCAAAAGCCTAAGATCATATTTTTGACCTTTTCTCATTCTTTTCTTTTGATACTATGATTCTCCACCATTGGATTGAACACTAATGGTTGAGATGACTTGATCTTCGATAGTTCACCCTTTATTGATTTTATAGGGAAAAAAAGATTTGTGATGGAATCGTTTGACATTAGTTCTGTCAGGATGCTCTTGTTGTTTTTTCGTCATTATTCACATCTCCAGTGAATACAAAGATTCTCGCCACCCATACAATTAACCCAATGTTAAAAGGAAAATGATAGTGCTTTTGAAATAACCAATTTCTACAGTCAGAGCCACAATAAGTTTAGTCGAGTCTAGGGAGTGAATAAGTTGAACAACTTGGGGACTCGGAAGTTTAAACAGAGCCATGAATGAACTTATATTATCGGTTACCGAAGCTGGCATCAAACAATAGATTTTATTGGTAAATAGAAGCGATTAGGACATTACCACTTCATCCCTTTGTGACGTCTTTCTTGCATTTAACTTAATGGAAAAATGAATAATAACAAGTGTCGAAACCATTCTTTTGAAAGGTCGACTTTTATTTTAAAAAACACAAAAAAATGGGAGTCACCACCAATCTTTTTTATGAGTGTGATCGGATCACCTCGTAACAGTTTAATTTATTAAAACAACAATTTTGGTCTACGAAATTCAGAAAAATGGGTTCTGGGTTCGGTTACATACGAGGAAGGATTAGCACCCTCGTAACGCCTAAAACTGGTACTTAATTGATTAATTAATGTCTTAATGTTGAAAATTAAAAACTCGAAAAGAATTTAAAATGTGATCCCTCTTTATTAATGTTATTTTTAGTTAAAATCGCTGGGATAAATCAAAACGTGTGTTTAAGACTTTTTCGTCCCGAAGTAACAAAATATCACGTCCCATAAGTTAGGACACAACACCTTGAACCTTTGAGAATGAGGTTGCCTTTATTTTTTTTTAAATCTTATGTATTTTGATTTTAAAAGGATATTCGATTATTTGAGTTCAACGAGGGAATCGAAATCCGGTGAGTTAGGGTACAATTTCTCGAAGCTCTAAGCACATAATATTGTCTTTATTTCCAAAAGTTTTTGAATGAATACGCAAGTAATGTTTAAAACTAGGCATATTTATTTTATTTGGAATATAGTGTAAAGAATGAATATTTAAACACGGCTCACGACACGATTGGAACAATAATAGAATGATAACGCGAATAAGCGAAATGACGATATATCTATAATAATGAGACACCAAATAAGCAATGGCAATAATCAATTAAATTTAATGTTAATTAAACAATTAAAAAAATAATAATAAAAGAAAGTGGAATATGCATGATAAAAAAATATCGTATTAGCAAATGATGATGATATGACCATAATAATAAAACACCAAATAATAACAATGGCAAGAATCATGTTAAAATTGTCAATTTTAATACTAATTAAATAATAAATGGATAATAATAATAATAATAATAACAAAAATAAAAATAATAACAATAATACATGAAATGTGCAAAGGAAAAAAACAAGCAATCTAATTTTTGAAAGTAAAAAAAATAAACAAATAAATAATGGGATGATAATAACAATAATAAAAGAAGAAAAATGCACACTAAAAAGAAAATACAAAAAAAAATCGATTCCAAGTATTAGAAATAATAAATGAATGAATAAAACAAAATATAACAAAAAAACTATAAGGGGCAAAATTAAATAAAATAAATGTCTAAAGGACTAAATTGAAGTTTAAACGGAATTTTGGGCAAAAATCGAGAATGAAAATAAGGTAAACGATCAATTTGTAACGCGCGAATAACAGGGAGGGACCAAATAAGGAAATATCCCTGCCCTCCAAAACTGACAATTCCAGTAGAGACTAAAATGAAATAAACGCGAAATTATCGGGCCAAATTAAAAAAACAAAAAATGAAAATAGGACTAAATTAAGGCAACCCAAAAATAAGGAGGGACCAGAGGCGTAAATAGCCCAAAACTTGAGTTACCGTTGCAGCTCTGGGTTCTTATAAACAGAAATCGAACTCCTTTTTTTTTCAATTAGCAACGTTCGAGAATCTCTTCTTCTATTTCTTTTCCTCTCTCGAATTTTTCTCCTCTTTTCTTGGTTTTCAGATCTGCAGATCAAAAGGAAGAAATTTTGACTCATCAAAAAGCCGTCGTAAGTTTTGTTTTATAGGTTTTTGTCTGTGTTTAAAGTTATTTGTATGCTTTAATGGTTGAAAGAGAAATATTCAATTTTCTTTTTCTTTTTTCTTAAACTTAGGGTGGGGATTTGAATTATTGATTTAGCATGATTTCTCCCCTATTTCTTGTTCAATTTTCCCCTATCTCTGTATGGCTCTTTGGTGGATCTTGTTTATGAACCGGATGTTGTTTTTCTTCCCTTGCGTGGTGTTGGTTTGGATCTTATCAGCAAATTCCACAGATGGCATCGCGTTTTGTCAGTTTGATTCAAGATCAGAATCTAAATGTTCAGTTTAATGGTACCATAAATACGAAAAAGTCTTTTTGGTTGTTGAGAAATTCCGGGAAATGTAGAGGAAAATCAAGATTGACCCATAGGTTTTCTTGCCCAGATTTCTTTTCTCCCTTTCTGGGCTCTTTGTTTTCTTTGGGACTGTAGGATTTGATGACCTAGGGTTTGTATAATTTTCCGAAGCGAAAAGCACAAATAGAAAATGAAGTTACTAAAAATCAATTTGAACTTGTTTGAATTAGTTGTCCTTTGGGCTTATCAAAGAATCTAAAATTTGGGTTCTTCCTACTTTCTACATGTTTCCTTATCAACTGACATTTTCTTTTTCAAATTGATGTTTCATTTTGTACTAATAAGAAAAGTGAAGTATTCGGCATTCTTTGCTAATGATTTTGGTCTGGTTGTGGCATTGTTATTGTTAAGCTTGTTTGGTTAGGGTTTAGGGTTGTATGATAGGAATTTTATGTTACCCATGTGGCGGATTTCATCTGGTTGTGGTGTTGTTTTAGTTTGTTTTGTTGTATATTACGAGCGAGTGGAGATCCGAACGCCGAACAAGGGTACATACTACATAGTCTAGGGGCCTTAAACTTTAAACGCTATTAGATTATGTTGTTGGATTTGGTATGTTATCTCTCTCATTACACATTTGATTTCCCCCTAAGTGTCTTCATACAGTATTTTTGTTCATCTTTTATGTCAACTTGATTTGGTTCCAGTTTTGCACCTCTTAAATTCTTAGACCTTGACTTTTCATCCCTTTTCCGTGCATCATGCATCTCATAGGTATAATCTTTTATTGAAGAGGTTTTGTTTCTATCTGTAATCTGCTCAGATGGCTTCGCGTACTGTTGGTTTGATTCGAGATCAGAATGTAAATGTTCACTACAATGGTACTATTCCGAACGCTTGCTGTTCTGTTCAATTTTTTGTTTTCAAGTTGAATTCGATAATTCAAAGTGTGTTCTCCAGGTGCTTTTCTTGTGGGGAAGGCAAATACTGCTACTGCACTGAGGAAAGGTGCTATTGGTGGAAGGAAACCGCTTGGTGATTTGTCAAATTCGGTTAACCCGACCCTGAACCAGACATCGAAAAAGGAGAATTCTAAAATTCTTTCATTCAGTGAGAAAGAGACCAGTGTCTCAAAACTTGCACATGATTCAAGCAAGAAGAAGAGTGTCTCTAAAGCTTCAGAGAAAGTGCAAGTTGGTGGTCGGAAAGCTCTCTCTGACATTTCAAACTCAGGTAAACCACGCTTGAAGGAGACATCAAAGAAGAATCAAACTTCAAAGTTAACCATTTTGGCAGAGAATCCAAGTGAACCCGAAGATATTGCGAAGGAAGGATTTCTGCACAATCACGATGAATGTATCAAAGCTCAGAAAAAAGCTATAAGCAGGAATGAATTTTGGCGGATACTTGGATTAGAAGGTAAAAAAATTGCGACATTTTCAGATGCCTATTACGGTTTAGTTTCTGGCTGAATACTTAAAACTTTTATGAATGTTGTTTAGATTTCTCCAAACCTGAATCTGCAAAGGGAACTCGTGTGCCAAATGAAATGGTCAGTTTTCGTATTGTCCAATTTAGCTTGGATCTTAACGAAATCGTTGGCATTTACAGATTGTCTTAACGAACCCATGAGTCCTTCAAGGTACTTGGAAGATGAAGAGATGAGGGAGCTACTGATGGAAGATTGGTCTCCTCCGAAATGTAGGTTGTCAAAGAAACTCAACTCAGCTCCACCTAGTCCGGAGCGACTGGATCATATGCTGTGGGAAGATCCTGAATTGGTTCCCAGTTTTCTGTTGATTGGATCACCATGATGCTGAATTGGTTGAATTCAATTTCTCACCGGTAGCCTATTAGAAGTTGTTTCGCTAGTAACTTACGTTGCATTCTGCTGAATATTTTGGTATCCATTTTACTTCTGTTGGATAGATCTGTGATCATCTTTGTATGATTAGAGATTACAGCAGGTGGCAATTCCATTATGCATAATTGCTTTAAATTTTGTATCTCTCATTACTACTATACGAATTAATATCTGAATTATTTACGGCATATCTAATTTTGTTAAATATTCAAATTTAGTACCTCCTGATGCCTCCCCAAAATTTTTGGAAAATTTCATTTTTCCCTTGAAATTTATTTAAAATTCTAATTTGGCCCTCTAAATTTATAAAAATTTTATTTAGACTTTTTTTTTTGTTGAAAGGAATCTTATTAAACTCTTAAATATTTTGAAAATCTAGTCTCACGATCCACCACTAATTTGAGAGTTATGAAGTCTTTAATCAATGGTAACTTGCGGATCGTAAATTAAATAGTCAAATCCAAATTTTGTCCCAATTCAAGAATGTACAAAAAGGCGATGGATTGTGTCTAAATCCAAAAAATACAAAAAGCTTATTGAATATCCTGTTTTCTTCTATTGTTTTTAACGTAAATATTATAAATTTAAAATATACTTAGATAATCATTAAATATGTCAAAATCCTAATCATGAACAATAAATACTAAATTAATGGAAGAGATGGAAGAAGATGGTGGTTTGCGTGGTGGATCACCTGCATGAGAGTTAGGCCAGAGGATGTTCTGGTAAAAGAAGACGTTAAAGAAGAGGTGTACATGATTCCCCATGAGTTGTTTGCATAAGCTGTTTTATGGTAGGGGATAGGCTAGCTACGTGTCCAAAGTTTACAAACATAGAAGTCTAATTTGATTCCTTTGAATAATGACGGTGATAATATGTTTTAGGATAAAACGTCTGATGAAGATTAGTAATCGATGACTCTAAGTTCCCATGTGGACTTCACACAAACTTAGCGGAGACGCATAACGCCTAAGGCTCCTCAAGCTAAAGTTCGCAAGTTAGTTCAAGCTTCGTCGATCAAGCTGAGACTGTTAGCTTTGTTGGGAGACACTTGTCTGGTATGTAGGGTACAAGTAGTATATAAGTGGTAAAAAAATTAGGGAAACCCTTGTACTTTGGGATGGATTGCAATTCGACTCCTATATTGAAAAAATAGGTAAATTCTTATACATTTTGAAACATGTAAATTTGCCCATTCTATTAAAATTTATCTGTTAAACGATGACATTAACGTTAATTTAAATGGTTAATTACTAATTTGATCCCTAAATTAGAATTAAAATATCATTTTGATTTTTATAAAAATTATTAACAATAATTCTAAAAAAATAAAAAATTCTTAAAAATAGATATAAATTATTAAAATTTTGGTGAATCATGGTGTTTTTATTTTTTGAAAATTGAGCTCTCTTTCAATAATCGGGAACATTTCCATTTTCGATAAAATTCTTATTTGATAAGAACTATCTAATGCAATAAGACACTAACCTTACCTGTTAAAGAAGCTTTCTAGTACAATTCTAAAAGCAGCCATTTCAATAAAACTATAATTTTATTATTGTTGAAATACTATCAAACCAAAGAAACAACATATTTACCGTAAATAAAACATTTCAATTTTGCATTTCTCTTTGTCGATGAAGAAGAAGAAGAAGACAATGAGCTCCTTTCGTTACTTCTCCCCACCTCAGGAGACTTGTTGATGGCTTTGGGGATTTATTTTAAATTAAAATCCCACTTTTTATCTTTTATTTCTTCTCGTAAATTTAAAACATTATTTTTAAAATTTGAAAACCCATGAAGTCCTTATTTAGAACTCATAAATTTTAAATAAAACTTTAAATTGACAAACAAAAAACTTTAAATACCTAATAAACAAAAACTATATAATTGTAGAGTAATTTTGTAGATAATTTTTTTCTAGAAATATACTAAAGTGTTTTTTAATGTTGAATTTTTTATTTATTGAATAATACGTTATTGAAAAATCTAATATTTTTCTTAGTTTTTGGAATGCAAAATCTAATTTATTAATCTCATAAAAATATATGATTATAAAATCGAACCGAGAGCTAGAGTTAAACCGATTAAACCACTCCCGGTTCAACGTTTTTGGGCAGCACCGGACGAAAATAAAAATCAATCACATATATAAAGGGGAAAAATCCGAATCTGAAAACGCCTTGTCGAAACCATTTTTTGTTTGGAAAAAGGGCCGACTTTAAAAAATGAAAATGGAGTCGCCACCAATCTTTTTTGAAGTGTGATTGGGTCACCTTATAAAACATTTTGGTTTATGAATTTTAAGAAAATAGGTCCGAGAGCCGGTTACGCACGAGGAAGGATTAGCACCCTCGCAACGCCCAAAATTAGTACATTATTGATTGATTAATGTCCTAATATCAAAAATTGGTAGAGATTTTAAAATACGAATCCTTAAGAAATTGTTTGGATAATTCGAATTGGATATCGAAATTCTCTTGTTTCAAAAAGGTGAAATACCACATCCAGCATGTTAGGACACGATATTTCAAACTCTCGATACCAAGATCATTTCATGATTTCCAAAATTAATGTTTTGCAATTTTAAAAGGGTGTTCCACCATTTGGCCATACTTAAAAATCGAAACCCAGCACGATTGGGCACGATTCCTCGAATTTCTAAACATGAAATATTGCCATATTTAAGAAAATACGGTCAAAATCTCTATTTGGGCATTTGGACGAACGGAAAATCAAAACTCAGCACGATTGGGCACGATTCTCGAACTTCCAAACACGAAATATTGCCTTGTTTTAAAAAGACCTTTTTATGAGTTTGGAAAAAAAATTAGCCAAAAAATTAAAAATTAGCCAAAAAATTAAAAAAAGAAAAAAATGGTTATACTTAGTGACTAGTGGTAATGTAAGCATTATAATAAAGAATGAAAAAAATATAATAGAAGGGAAAAAATAAATGATAGTATTAATAATAATAAATGATAAATAATAGTAACGATAAATAGTAATAATAATAATGGAAAAAAAAGTTTAAAATAAAAAAATATTGATAATAAAAATAGCAATAATAATACTAGTAGAAACAAAAATAATATTAATAATCAAATAGCTATAATATTAAAATAATAGCGGTAAAAAAATAAAATAAAAAATAATATTAATAGTAGATGAAAATAATAATAAAAGTAATAGTAAAAAAATATTAGTAAAATAACATAATAATAAATATAAGAAATATAAGAAATAATAATGGTAGATAATAATATATATATATATATATATATAATAAAAACTATAATAGGAAAAAAATAATTTTAATAATAATACGTAAAATAGTGGCAATAATTAAATTAAAGAAATACTAGTGAATATAATAATAATAGTAAATATAATTATAGTAATAATTAAAAAATAATGGTAATAATAGAAAATGATAAGTATAATACTAAATATTAAAAATAATTAATTTGAAAATGAAGTAAAATAGGTAAAAAAAACTAAATTGAATTTAAAACAAGAGTTTGGGGCAAATTAGGAACAAATGTAGGCAAAAAGGACCAAATTGTGATGCAGGCGAAACGCAGGGGGACTAACATGGAAATTAATTCCACCCTCTGAAATGCAGCGCCTGAATGCGGATCAAATTGAAGTGGCGAACAAGATTCAGGGGAAATATTAAAATAAAAGAAAACTGAAATGGGATTCAATCAAAACAAAGGCGCAAAAGAAGAGGACTAACTCCACAGTTTACCCATTTAGGGTAAAATTGCGCGGATCCACCCTTTTTTACACGGCGCCGTTTTATTAATGCTCTAAAAACATAAAAAACAAAATTTCCTTTGATTTCTACCCTTCTGCTTCAAAAGAGAAGACCAGACCTCCCCCCCCTTTGTTTAATTCCTGGGTTTGAAACCCCCTAATCCCTCATTCGCTGCCGTGTCACCACCGATCAGGCGACCGGTCACCCGCAAGAACGAAGGCCCGGTGAAAATTGGGTCATACACGCCTATTTGCGAGAGAGTGATTTCTTCATCTCTTTAATTTCTTTCTATAAAATTTATATTTCTTTATTTTCTCATAGCAATAAAACCTTGTTAAAAAAAAAAGCATTAAAACCCTTCAATTTTTGTTCCCATTAATCCTAAGATGGCTGTCAAGTCTCACATAATCTCAGGATTTACCATCCCATTGAAACCCACTGCTTCTTCTTCAAGCTCCGGGAATAGTAGCACCCTCTGTTTAGTTAAGACACCACTCACTTCTTCCTTCTTCAATGGCGGAGGTACTCTTCCTTTTTTTCAATTTAAATGGGTATTCGTTATTTCTATTTTTTTAAGATGGTTAATGCAGTTTTTTTTCCCTTTTACTTGCTTTTGGAAAAAGACCAGCGTTGGAATTTGGAACTGAGTTTTGTTTATTAGATGGCATATATCAAAGTTATGCTTTTTTTTCTCTTAAAGGAAAAAAAAAAAAAAAAAGGCTTTGATTCTTATTGTAATTTTAGAGTCATTGTGTGTTACATAGCTTTATTAGTGAAAACAGGGTTGCTATGAATGTTATTTGATAAGTAGATTGACTAGGCTGCTAACTTAACTCAAATGGAATACATAAAATACTTTTCAAGCTCAACTGGTTGAATTGATGATGGCATTCTATGTTCAATGAGCTACTGGTTTATTGGTTGTCTGCTAATGGTATAGTTAAAGCAAAAGCTTAGTTAAGTGTTGAGTCAAATGTTTTCTTAAAGACATTAAATTATTAAAGCATAAATGGTTTTCTGGACAACGGCATTTGTATGATTTACATGTCAAAACAGTTAACGAGTTCTATAACATAAAAAATTTGTTGATGAATTGGTTGGGTTCTCTAGCAATTATGTATGCTTTTTTAGTGAAGGGCTTTTTTTTTTTGGTGATGAAATTTTGAACTGCTTCATGTAAGCGACCATCTTTTCGACCCATTTTCTTCCTCCCATTTTTCTATTTGACTATTTTATCTGCATTCTAACTTATGATTAGGGAGTAATATGAAAGTATGAAACTCCTGTAAAGAAGGACGTACATACGACATGACAATACCAACTTTAGAGACCCTCTAACATCATTTGAAGGAGCTAAATATTAACTTCTAAAGTGGTTTGTCATTTTATTTTCCTATTTTCCCCTTTAAACAGTAACGTCCCTAAAACGTACAAGCTTAAGGAGTGTTCCTGGAAGATCTCATTGTTACAGACAAAGAGGAGGTGCCCTTGGCACGCGCATGAACCTTTTTGATCGGTTTGCTAGAGTTGTCAAGGTCAGAGTTTAGGACCTGTTTATATACATTAATGTAACAATACCATGGCTTCTGATTCCAACTTTTGGTCTGTTACATCAATAACATGACTCAATTCAACAATGATGGCAGTCGTATGCAAATGCACACTTAAGTTCTGAGACAGGCGACAGCGCAAGTAAGCCTCATGTTTTTTTTTTTTTTTTATTTCTTTTGTTTCTTTCTTAAGTTGTCTTTTGGATCCTTTATTTCTGTTCTCGTGATCTCTCACCTTTATTTTGATCATTTTTAATATTCTTTTGTTCTCTTTTATCCATGATCGCATTGCTCATTTACTCAACTATAGATGCCTTTATGGTCGTAGAATCTATGTGACTTTTCGTTCTTCCTTTCCAGTGTAATTTTCTTCCCACTTTACCATACATGTTATCTTTTATCCTTTTTGAAGGTATTAGTGTCTCAAAAACGGTTGGAAATTAAGTACAAAGCTGCACAACAGGCTTCTGAAGATTGGTAATTGATTAAGGAGTTCTTTTTATTTTCCCTCTAGTTGCAAAATGCATGGGTGTTTAAATGTCCCCATTACGTTTTGGTTTCATATAGGTACCGTAAAGCACAGCTGGCTCTGCAGAAAGGAGAGGAGGATCTTGCACGTGAAGCCCTTAAGAGGCGTAAATCTTTTGCTGTAAGATGTCATCCTGCTATCAGATAGCGTTTCTCTGGGCATTCATATAGAGTCATTCCATATCTCGAAATTTGTCAAAAGAACATTAATGAAGTTTTCTTCCAAGTATTTGATTTCAATAAGATGATAGGACACCTAAAATTTGATATAGAAGTAAATTTTCCCTAGTCAAGGCGTTTGCTGAACATTCTTTCTTCTTTTTCTTTCTTGTCTTTCTAAAGGATTTGAGAAGCTGGAAATTTAAACTAACAAGATTAGCATGGTTTAGCCGCTTATCATGGTGATTGTATTTTTAGAGGTTACCATTTCAATCTATGGATAAGTTATGGTTTGGAGTTGCAAGTTGCAACAAGGAAAAACGGATCAGTTTTGTTGGGCTTGGGCTTTTATGGTTTTATTACAGTTCTTAAAGACATAAAGCCATCCAAATATGACCAGAAATTGTTGGTCATATTGGTTCTACTTAGACCAAGAATTTCCAAACTATTCGGCCTTGAAAAGGAGTAAAATAATTATATGAAGATAATCAATTACATGTTTCTTCATCCCAACATCCATTACTCCACTTTGCTTCTTCCAAAATTAACACACTTATCATTATTACAATTACCACCCTTATCCATTTTGATTCCATTTTCTCAACTCAACACACTTATTGCTTTAACTCACTTGATATATATACACGTGCCAGACTATGTGGTGGAAAAAAATTAATGTAAAAAATCAATAAGGTTTTAGTCGAAATGATTAAGTTGATATGTTAAAATAAATGATAACATTTAATCTTTCAAGGTAATTTTCTCTAATTTTGATTCATGTAATGAAGTGACACTCTATGATTATGTCACATCTTCACTTAAATTTTATAAAAATATTTATGATTTTTTAGGTGATAACATGGCACGATATCAAAGTATCACATCATCGCATAGACTAAAACGTACAAAGTACTTAACGAGTTTTAGGACTAATGTGGTCTAAAAAAATTCAAGAACTAAAGAAAACTTATAATAAAATGAGCATTGAGCTACATCTTAAATTAAGTTTCTCGTATTTTGTGTATAATAATTAGGTGCAATGGCAAAGTAAGAAATTCTTTTTAAGAGATTGGAATTGATTTATAAAATATTGGAAGCTAAAATGGAAAGTTTATCACTTATTAACCATAATGTCGCAAATTTTAAAGGCTTAAAAGCAATTTCACCAAATTAAGGGAGCCCCAAGGCCCTCACATGTCCTCTCACTGCCTCTCTTAAATGGACGTGTAATTAAATTTAGCATGCATGCTTGTTTGAATTAGAGCAGCAGATTAAGTTGGTTGTATCTAGGTATCAATTTGGAGAGAGACATTAAACTTGTTGATTCATGAGTTAATATAGACTTATTGAACTGTGTTAAAATTTTAATTGAATTGATTTATTTTATTTTATGAATCTTAATTATTTATTTAATTAAATCGATCAGATCAACGAATCAATAATTTAATCGATTTGATCACTAGTCTTGTTAGAATGTGGTGGTATTTTTTTTTAAATTAAAAACCACCATATGTCTCGTCTATTTAATTTTTTATTTTTAAAATATTAATTAAATATGCATGAAAATATTCTAACCCCACAAATTAAAGGTTTACAGAAGATGAAGCTTTTTCTTGTTTCACGTAAATTGCATGTTTCAACCAGAAATTGTAAGGTTTTCATCACTCCATTTCCAGAAAAGCTTCGACCTGAGTCGTCTTCCATTCAGTGAGTAGTAAAATGGGGGACTCCAGGGGGTCCTCATCTTTTACTTTGTCTGCCCGGGTTGAAATGCAGCTATCTTTAAATCTGTAAATCATTGCTGAACACTTGGATTGAAAAGACTGGCAACCATTTTCACCGAGTCAAACTTAAAACTCTCGCACTTACCAAATCAAGTTGATGACCTCTCGAAACGTAATTTGCATGTTTGAACCAAAAGTTGAATGATTTGTCATTTGTCATCTCTCCACTGATTAGAGAAGCTTCCACTTGTTGTAAAATTATAGGGAGCTATCGAGATCTATGCGGTAGTCAATTATTTGATTTTTTTCATTTTTAGTCATTGGCGGTTAAATAATTAATGAAAAAGAATAAGATATTTTTAACATAATAATAAATTTAATCATTAATATTTACACATTGTTTCAATTTTAGTTTTAATTTTTAAAACATTAGATCTTAATATTTACACGTTACCTAATTTTATTATATTTTTTACATACAACGAGTATAAATAAAACTTTTTTTAAATGTTTATTATTAAATTAGATAATCCTCAAATACATTGTTTTTCTTGTACTTTAAATGGTTGAGAACTTGATATCTTTCAATGAAAATTAACTCATTTTTTGTTAGTTTGAGTTGGCTGCCATTAATAAATCAAATCAAAGCTTAAAACTTTTCTGAAGCAGTTAGACTTAAAGTTGGGTTGAATTAACGTAGTGGGTAGTTTTTCTTTTGAAGGAAAGGAATTGGCTAGTTTACAAAATTTAGGACACTTTGTTTATTCTTGTTGTAATAGGCCCAATTTTGCCCGGGCTTAAACAGACCCAACAAATAAAAAAACGGTCAAAGCCCAATTCACAAATACCAACCCAAATTAAAAAAAAACAAACAAACCCTAAGCCCAACTTAAACAAGCCCACAACATTAAGTTTTTTTTTTCAGTAAAACAAAACCCTAGGGTCTCCCCCCGCGCCGTTCCTTCTCGGCCACGTCGCCCACGCCTCGTCCAGAGGTCCGTTTGCAAGATTGCACCGAAATGGAAAAATCCCTTCTTTGCCTCCGTCAACGCCTGCAAACAAGCAAAAAAGGGAAAGCAGAAACGAAGCAAATATACAGTAAAAATAGTAGCAAACTTTTTGTATTCGGCTATAAAGCCACAACAAAAATCAGATTGTAACACATGCATGAAGAAATAGAAAATGAAGTTTTTTTTAAAAAAAATTGATTTAAATAATGGAAGTAAAATGGTGTCGTTTCACTTGGGCCCTTTAACGCCAAAACGGCGTCGTTTAGGGGGCTGACCCGAGACCCAACTCTCTCCAACCTCAGGATCCGCGTGTTTTTGCGGAAGGGTCTAATTTCACTTTTAGCCCTTCCGCTTTTCAAATAGTTTGGAATCCAGTATTTTTCATTTTTTAAAAATTTACCCTATAATTTTATTTTTGTTTCATTTTAGTCCTATGAAGAACGGCGTCATTTAAGGCCTACCCGCGCGCTACCCGACCCACTCCGGGGGGGATCTTGTGTTCACATTTACAGGAATACCCCTCTCTTGGCTTATAATTAAATAACTATAGGTTTTTCAATTGGGCTACGTGGGCTCTACAAAACGGTAACAAATCCGCTTTTTTCACAAAAAATATGAAGGCCAAAATTTAAGGTTTATAACCTAATAAATTAACCAGTAAATCACTATTTAGTATCTACCATCGAGGTTTAAATTTTTTTTATTCAAGTTAAGTCTTAAACTTAACAATTATTTTCATATTGAGTCTGAACTAAGTAATTGTTTCCATATTGGATCTAAATTAAACAATCGTGTTATAGGTTGAGTTTAAAACATAATTTGTATTGTGAATTTATAATAAAATTTTCACCCTATAAGATTTCACAAACTTAAATTGTATACCCGTAACTCCTATTTTGTGCTTTGTTCTTATACTTGTTGTAAGCCTACTTGCAACCCAGGTTCATTTAGATCTTGTTTTGTCTTGAGTTACAACTCAGTAATCTTAGCACTTTAGAGGTGTTTTTACTAGAGCAGAAATGGGAGGGTAAAAAAATTTATATACTTTCTTAAAATTTTAATTAAATCTTTTTACGAAAACATACCTAATTAAATTTTTAGATGTTAAAAATTCTTAACTTTTTTGACCAATGATCAATTTGTAACGCGTGAATAACAGGGAGGGACCAAATAAGGGAAATATCCCTGTCCTCCAAAACGCACAATTCCAGTGGGGACTAAAATGAAATAAACGCGAAATTATCGGGCCAAATTAAAAAAACAACCCAAAAATTAAGGAAGGACCAGGGGCGGAAATAGCCCAAAAATTGAGTTACCGTTGCAGCTCTGGGTTCTTATAAACAGAAATCGAACTCCTCCTTTTTTCAATTAGCAACGTTGGAAGGAAACAAATCCAAAATTCCAGAATCTCTTCTTCTATTTCTTTTACTCTCTCGAATTTTTCTCCTCTTTTCTCCGTTTTCAGAACCTGCAGATCAAAAGCAAGAAATTTTGACTCATCAAAAAGCCGTCGTAAGTTTTGTTTTATAGGTTTTATGTCTGTGTTTAAAGTTATTTTGTATGCTTTAATGGTTGAAAGAGAAATATTCCATTTTCTTTTTCTTTTGAATTGTTGATTGTTTCTGAATGGAAAACCATAAAAACAAGAACATCTGTTTGTCTGTTGAGAAATGAATGGAAGAAGGAAAGAATAATTCCAAGAATGACCCATTTGTCTGCTGTATCCTAGGTTTCTTTTTCTCCCTTTCTGGGTTTTGTACTAAGGAAAGTAAAGTATTCGGCATTCTTTGCTAATGATTTTGGTCTGGTTGTGGCATTGTTATTGTTAAGCTTGTTTAGTTAGGGTTTAGGGTTGTATGATAGGAATTTTATGTTACCCATGTGGCGGATTTCATCTGGTTGTGGTGTTGTTTTAGTTTGCTTTGTTGTATATTACGAGCGAGTGGAGATACGGACGCCGAACAAGGGTACATACTACATAATCTAGGTGCCTTAAACTTTAAGCGCTATTAGATTATGTTGTTGGATTTGGTATGTTATCTCTCTCGTTACACATTTGATTTCCCCCTAAGTGTCTTCATACAGTATTTTTGTTCTTGCACCTCTTAAATTCTTAGACCTTGACTTTTCATCCCTTTTCCGTGCATCATGCAACTGATAGGTATAATCTTTTATCGAAGAGGTTTTGTTTCTATCTGTAATCTGCTCAGATGGCTTCGCGTACTGTTGGTTTGATTCGAGATCAGAATGTAAATGTTCACTACAATGGTACTATTCCGAACACTTGCTGTTCTGTTCAATTTTTTGTTTTCAAGTTGAATTCGATAATTCAAAGTGTGTTCTCCAGGTGCTTCTCTTGTGGGGAAGGCAAATATTGCTACTGCACCGAGGAAAGGTGCTATTGGTGGAAGGAAACCGCTTGGTGATTTGTCAAATTCGGTTAACCCGATCCTGAACCAGACATCGAAAAAGGAGAATTCTAAAATCCTTTCATTCAGTGAGAAAGAGACCAGTGTCTCAAAACTTGCACATGATTCAAGCAACGAGAAGAGTGTCTCTAAAGCTTCAGAGAAAGTGCAAGTTGGTGGTCGGAAAGCTCTCTCTGACATTTCAAACTCAGGTAAACCACGCTTGAAGGAGACATCAAAGAAGAATCAAACTTCAAAGTTAACCATTTTGGCAGAGAATCCAAGTGAACCCGAAGATATTACGAAGGAAGGATTTCTGCACAATCACGATGAGTGTATCAAAGCACAGAAAACAGCCACCACTAATGAATTTTTACGGATCCTCGAATTTGATGGTAAAGAAATTCACTTGGCATTCATTCATATGTTTACATTGAATTAACATTTGGCTGACTGGATACTTACATTTGTATGCATGTTTTTTTGTTTAGTTTTCCGCGAACATTTTGCATCTGCAAAGCAACATTCATTGTCATACGAAATGGAGGTAAAAGTTCATCTCATTTTAGCAGTCTCATAAGCTTTAGCGTATGGATTGTCCTAAGAATACTAGTTTACTTCTGTTACAGCCTACAAGTCCTTCAAGGTATGCCAAAATGCTGATTGAAGAACTATCTCCTCCAACGTCTACAAGTCCTCCAAGTCCTCCAAGTCATTCAAGGTATGCCAAAATGCTGATTGAAGAACTATCTCGTCCAAAGTCTAGGAAACTCGACTTTTGCCCAGCTAGTCCAGAGGCACTGGATCATTGTATGCTGTTTGAGGAGTACTTTCAAAGTTTTGAGTTGAAAAAGCATTGATTTCAAGTTTCAAGGTCTGGTTTATGAGATTTTCTTCAAACCTTGGAAGGATAAGTGGACATTTTTTTAACCAAAAGTCTAAACCTGAAGGGGTAAGTACTGTTTTTTACCCTTACTTTCATTTAACTTTAGATAATTATTCCTCTTTGCATGTCGTTATTTCGATGAACACCAAAAAAATGTTTTAAATGAATTTCTTGAAAAAAAAAATTCAAGAATTAAAAACAATAATTTTTCATAAAAATTGGAGAATAAACTTTAAAAACAATAATCTAAGCTAAGTTCACTAAAGGTCAATAATGAAGTTTCTCTCCAGAACTGTTGATATATGGATAATATCTACTGCACCTACATGGCTGTAATGAAGGAAAAAATGAGCATACAGTTAAGCTAAATTTGATTGCTAGTGCTATTTTTAATTTACTTGTGAAATTTGTCTTAGATACTAGTTTGTCTGGGAGTTCCCAAATAATTTCCAATTATTGTCTTTGCAAGTTGCTCCCAACAAATTTGTTCTCTTAACCGTTTTAACCTTCTGTCCTTTCTATTGCTTTTTCTCTAATGTCTTGGCAGCTAAATTTTGTTTTATTAATACTCAGGTTTCCAGACTGCTTTCTGCAATATATCTGCTTTCTGCAACTAGTGAGCACTTTACTTTGCCATCTTGCAAAGCACTCTCTGAAAGTCATTGGGCTTCATATTTTCATCAAGCTTCACTTGGGACTCATCTTAATAACCAGTTCTTCCCTAGTACTTCTGGGAGATCGAATGCTCAACGCTTTGTAGATTCTGGGGTAGGTTGCACACTTCATCTTGTCTTTCCTTGGTGGCATTTCCAATATGATAAAGTAGCAAGACAAGTTATTTGCCAATAAATCTTAATAGTTCCAAAAATTGTCTTAAAATGTCAGGCATTTGACTTACATGTTATAGATGAATCGCATCATGCTCAATGTTATCAGGAAAAGTCTGGCACACAAGAGTCATTCTGAATTTTGGTGGTCCATCTTTAATTATGATATTGGCAATATTATTTATACCCTGGTGAATCTTGTTTCGTCAGGACTAGGTGCTAATTTGTGGGGTCTTACCAGCTTTTTCTGTTTTGCCTTTTCTATCGTCTAATTTTATGTATTTGTGCTATTTACTATTCCTTGATTATTGAGGCTGGCAGCTTTTATCTCATTCTGTAGATCAAAAATTTTAAAACACCTGCTATTTCACTTTTTTGATTGAGTCATTGGATTTTCATTTTCAGGGCTTGAATGGGGTTGTTTCATCTTGCGTACATACCGAGACATCCATACTGTTAAGGTTTATGCTGTTACAACTGAAAATTCATGAGATTTACTAGCTTCTATAGTTTCTCTTTACCCCATCAATCCCTGATGTGCACATACATATGAAAAAGAAATGTTATCCTTTCTTCTTGTTTTGCTGCAGGCTTGCCCCCGAGTCAGTCAATGATCTTGAACAATTTGTGATGAGCTTTTATGTGGGCCTTCCTGCCACTGCCATCATATGTATAAGTTTGCTCGGTCATGATTATACCAATTTATTGCAAGAATTGCTACTTTACCCATCTTCCATTCATGCATGGATGCGATTGTCACGGTTGAATTCCAAGAATCAACCTGTTGTTTTGCTTCTGCCTCTGGATTCAGTTTAACATTATATTAATGCACTAGATGCTAAAAATGTCTGGAAAAAATTTACAGAAGTTTCAGATGATGCTGCTCCTAATGATGATAATGCAAGGGCTTGTCAGGAATTGCGCCGGCTGATGAATTCAGGTAAAAAGTGGCATTGTCCATGGGGTTCCACTGTGGTTGATAATGTTGACTCCTCAAAAAGCCGTCGTAAGTTTTGTTTTATAGGTTTTTGTCTGTGTTTAAAGTTATTTTGTATGCTTTAATGGTTGAAAGAGAAATATTCAATTTTCTTTTTCTTTTTTCTTAAACTTAGGGTGGGGATTTGAATTATTGATTGTTTCTGAATGGAAAACCATAAAAACAAGAACATCTGTTTGTTTGTTGAGAAATGAATGGAAGAAGGAAAGAATAATTCCAAGAATTCCATTGTTTTCCCTTCCTTTATACCACATGTATCTTGTAAACGGAAAGGTTTTTGGGTTTTGTAAATTAAGGTTTCGATTTTAGTTACATGTTTCATTTTGGACTAAGTAAGACTTTTGATATGCTTCGGAGTTCACTTTTTAAAATTTGTTCCAACATCTGATGATGCTTTAATATTACTCAGCATACCTTGCATGAGCTTCACAGTTTACACTGGGTTCTTGCGCTGTTAGTTTTAGGATGAGTGCTGTAATTGAGACTCGATTACATGTAAATATTTGAAAGCTACATTTCTTATTGGACAGTTCCATATCTTGAATGTATCGTCAAAACCCTTTCCGTTTCCCCTATTTCTTGTTCAATTTTCCCCTATCTCTGTATGGCTCTTTGGTGGATCTTGTTTATGAACCGGATGTTGTTTGAGTTTCATACCTTTTACATTCTTAGACCGTAACTTTTCTTCCCTTACGTGGTGTTGGTTTGGACTTTGGATCTTATCTGCAAATTCCACAGATGGCATCGCGTATTGTCAGTTTGATTCAAGATCAGAATCTAAATGTTCAGTTTAATGGTACCATTCCCAACACTTTCTATCATGTTTTTGGTTTTGTCCATTTTGTTTTTCATGTTGAATTTGATAATTGAAGTTGCTTCCTACAGGCAAGGCTAATATCTCTAAAGCACCGAGAAAAGCCAGTACTGGTGGAAGAAAACCACTTGGTGATGTATCGAATTCAGTGAACCCGACCGCAAAGCAGACATCTAGAAAGGAGAGTTCAAAGATCATTTCATTCACGGAGAAAGAAACAGTTGCATTTAAACTCCCGAATGATTCAAGCAAGAAAAAGAGTGTCCCTAAGGCCTCTGAGAAAGTTCAAGCTAGTGGCAGGAAAGCTCTCTCTGACATTTCCAGCTCAGGCAAGCCTCACTTGCAGGGAACATCAAAGAACCAAACTGCAAAGCTATGTATTCCAGAAGATATTGCAGAGGAAGGGTTTCTGCACAATCATGAAGAATGCATCAAAGCACAGAAAACAGCCATAAGCACTAATGAATTTTTACGGATCCTCGGATTAGATTGTAAAGAAATTCACTTGGCATTCATTCATATGTTTACATTGAATTAACATTTGGCTGACTGGATAATGTAGAGGTCTTGTATTTATCTAAGATTGTGCTTGGTTCAACAAAATAAAGAAATTGAATGTTTGTATTACCTCCATGAGCAGGTAAGGTACCGGTCAGACCACAGTTAAACAAAGACAAGGCTTTGAGGGAAGTCAAGATGCCAATGCTTTCCAAGAAGTTGATGTGCAGAGGAGTATAGTCCATGATCAAGTTCTCCACATTTCTCAACACATGCAACTCTGTATTAGGGTTTTAAAAATGTATGAATACCAAATTGAGTCAACCATGTATAGAACTTACGTGTATTAACCATTGTTTTGTTTAAGAAACAATTATCTCTTAAAAACAGGGTCTTAACAAATGGAAACGCCTCAAGGAGTGATACAAGGGAAGTGTTTCCGTCGGTGGAAACAGCATCTAAATAAAGAACCTTTAACTTCTGCAAACATCTATTTTCTGCAAGTGAAAATGATAAACTAATGAGCAGAATGAAATTTATATTAATCATCAATCCGTTCACCTCATTTTCGCTCAGGTCTAAACTCTCTAAATTGTTCCAACCACAAAACTCAGCAAATAAAACCAATCAAACACTATATATATATAGGATTAAATTAAGTGCTCCAACATCTATTTTTGGTCTTCATGTTTCATTTTACCACCATTACATTAACATCTGTTGATCCATTTAGTTGATTCCACCTTCTATTCAAAGACTTCAAATTTAAGAATCCACTAAGTTCTGCAAATATATTATTATTGAAGAGATTAGAACTCAAATGATACAGAGATAGGGGAAAATAAAACAAGAAATAGGAGAGAAATCATGCTCAATCCCTAGGGAACTGAAAGGGTTTTGACGATGTCATGTCAAAGCTTAAAATAGAAAGACATTTAACACATGCAACTGTCCGTAAAGAAATGTAGCTTTCAAATATTTACATGCAATCGAGTATCATTTACAGTCTATTAGTAGCAGCCCATTATCTTTGAAAAGTCAAAAGATAATGGGTGTCAGGGGGTTAGGCACCCAAAATAGATGCATTTAAGGCACCGAAATTTAGTTTGAAATTTGGCATGGGTTAATTGCAATTTTGGTCCCTATTTGTATAGGTATTTTGCAAGTTAATCCCTGAACCTTAACTATAAATAGGCCTAACCATTTCTCATTTCCTTCATCTCTAAATTTGTTTCTCTACTCAAGGCATTGTTCTCTCTCCCTATTTGTAAATTTTTCACTTGTAATTTTGGAGTGAAATATATTCAATATTGTGGCAGCAATAAGGATGACAAGAAAATAACTAGTAAAATTTTATCATACGTTGTGTGTTAATGTTTGGGTCATTTGTCACATTAGCATTTATCGCATTTTTATCTAATTCTACTCATTCTTTAATTTCAAGTGACTTATATGAAAAATTTGAAAAATGTCAAATCATTCATTAACAACGTATATGGATGAAATTTTTAATGGAAATTTTTTTAATGTATAGGGATTAATTTGCAATTTTTTTTAATAAAGTGATTTTTTATCTCATTTTACTCAAAGTATGATATTAACCAATAAAAGAACAATTCATCATATAATTCGACAGTTGAAGACACAAGAAAAGTATAAGGCTCTTGAGAGAGTTCGTAATACTTTTAATAATTGAGTATTATTATATATTTAATTTGATCATTGCAATATATGTAAAAACAATTTAAAATGTAAAAATTTATTAATATGTATATAAAATTATTAATATATGTAAAAACAGCTTTTCCGGAAAATATTTTCAAGAAATCTTCCAAACAACAGAAAATATTTTACAGTACAGATTCATCCAAACACCAGAAAATATTTTCAGTAAATCATTTTCCAGAAAAGTAAATCATTTTCCAGAAATCATTTTCCAGAAAGCATTTTACTGGCAAACAAACGGAGCCAATTAAATAGTTGTTGCATATATTTACCATAGGAAGATTGTAGGCTCTCTATTCGATTTTGACTTAAATCCATTATAAAAGTCTGTCAAACCCAATTGAGTATTATACTCCAAAAGAAATTAAAAGTGAAAGAGCAACAAGAAAGCTATATAAGAAACCTTACCTTGAAGATGAAGTGTTCCTTGTAAATTATTTCCTTGAAGACATAAAGTTCTTACAGATGAAAAGCCACCCAAATATGACAAGAAATTGTTGGTCATATTGGTTCTACTTAGATCAAGAATTTCCAAACTATTTAGCCTTGAAAAGGAGTAAAATAATTATATAAAGATAATCAATTACATGTTTCTTCATCCCAACATCCATTACTCCACTTTGCTTCTTCCAAAATTAACACACTTATCATTATTACAATTACCACCCTTATCCATTTTGATTCCATTTTCTCAAGTCAACATACTTATTGCTTTAACTCACTTGATATATATACACGTGGTGGAAAAAAATTATGTAAAAAATAAATAAGGTTTTAGTCGAAATGATTAAGTTGATATATTAAAATAAATGATATCATTTAATGTTTCACGGTAATTTTCTCCAATTGTGATTCATGTAATGAGGGGACACTCTATGATTATGTCACATCATCACTTAAATTTTATAAAAATGTTTATAATTTTTTAGGTGATAACATGGCACAACATATAATTTTTTAAGCTAATAAATAGCACTTAAATTTTATTAAATCAAAGCTTAAAACTTTTCTGAAGCCGTTAGACTTAAAGTTGGGTTGAATTAACATAGTGGGTAGTTTTTCTTTGAAGGAATGGAATTGGCTAGTTTACAAAATTTAGGACATTTTGTTTATTCTTGTTGTAATAGGCCCAATTTTCCCGGGCTTAAACAGACCCAACAAATAAAAAAACAGTCAAAGCCCAATTCACAAATACCAACCCAAATTAAAAAAAAACAAACCCTAAGTCCAACTTAAACAAGCCCACAACATTAAGTGTTTTTTAGTAAAACAAAACCCTAGGGTCTCCCCCCGCGCCGTTCCTTCTCGGCCACGCCGTTCCTTCTCGGCCACGCCGTTCCTTCAAGTCTAAACCTGAAGGGCTAAGTACTGTTTTTTACCCATACTTTCATTTAACTTTAGATAACTATTCCTTTTTGCATGTCGTTATTTCGATCAACACCAAAAAAATGTTTTAAATGAGGTTCTTGAAAAAAATTTCAAGAATTAAAAACAATAATTTTTCATAAAAATTAGAGAATAAACAATAATGTTTTAAATTCTTAGACCTTGACTTTTCATCCATTTTCCGTGCATCATGCATCTCATAGGTATAATCTTTTATCGAAGAGGTTTTGTTTCTATCTGTAATCTGCTCAGATGGCTTCGCGTAATGTTGGTTTGATTCGAGATCAGAATGTAAATGTTCACTACAATGGTACTATTCCCAACACTTGTTGTTCTGTTCAATTTTATGTAAACTCTGTTAAAAGTACGAATATCACCGGAATATATTGACCTTAAACTTTGCTTTTCTTCCATTTGATGAAAAATAAGGTCTTTTTGGTCTTTTTCAAGAGAAATTTTTCTTTTTCATGGTACTTAAATGATTAAATTAAGTTAATTTTATCTAGCATGTTTTTATTGGATGTCATACATTTTTTATTAAATTAAGATGAAATTATTCTAGTAAAACTTAGACTCACCAGATTGCATAATTCCATAGGAATGAGACCTTGGAAATGGTTTTTGGACAAATCCAGTACCCACAAATCTGTATGATTCCATAGCCATCTTGGAAGCTTGCCAGAGAAATGATCATTACTTAAATCTAACACTTGGAGACTTTTAGGGCTAATAGTTGAAACATCAGAAATATCGGAATAAAAAGAAAAAGAAACTTACCTAAATCGGTTGGTCTCCTCGCCGTCGAAGGCCACGCAGGAAAAGGAGAAGAAAACGAAATAGTTCTTTATTTCTCTACCGGGTTAGGCTGGGTTTTCGGGGGTTTTGACCTCGGATCAGCGTTTTACATGTGACGGGATTCAAAAGGGTGTCTTTTGGTGTTCTCCGACCACCGTGTACGGCGGTGCCGTCACCGGTAATCGGCGACCGCCACGGTGGTCCGGCGCCGGAGCAATGGCCGGAGCCTGGAGAAGGGAAAGGAGTTGAGAGAGTTTCTTTTGTTTTTTTTTTTTTGTAGAAAACAAGAGAAAATGAAGTTTTTTTTTTTTTTAAAAAATTGATTTAAATAATGGAAGTAAAATGGTGTCGTTTCATTTGGGCCCTTTAACGCAAAAACGGCGTCGTTTAGGAGGCTGACCCGAGACCCGACCCGCTCCAACCTCAGGATCCGCGTGTTTTTGCGGAAGGGTCTAATTTCACTTTTAGCCCATCCGCTTTTCAAATAGTTTGCGATCCAGTATTTTTCATTTTTTATAAATTTACCCTATAATTTTATTTTTGTTTCATTTTAGTTCTATGAAGAACGGCGTCGTTTAAGGCCTACCTGCGCGCGACCTGACCCACTCCGGGGGGGATCTTGTGTACACATTTACAGGAATACCCCTATCTTGGCTTATAATTAAATAACTATAGGTTTTTCAATTGGGCTACGTGGGCTCTACAAAACGGTAACGAATCCACTTTTTTCACAAAAATATGAAGGCCAAAATTTAAGGTTTATAACCTAATAAATTAACCATTAAATCACTATTTAGTATCTACCATCGAGGTTTAAATTTTTTTTATTCAAGTTAAGTCTTAAACTTAACATTTATTTTCATATTGAGTCTGAACTAAGTAATTGTTTCCATATTGGATCTAAATTAAACAATCGTGTTATAGGTTGAGTTTAAAACATAATTTGTATTGTGAATTTATAATAAATTTTTCACCTTATAAGATTTCACAAACTTAAATTGTCTACTCGTAACTCCTATTTTCTCCTATAAGATGATGTGTCAGCTTTTAAAATTAGCATATTAACCGTGTTAACCCTCAAACATTTATACGTTAATGCTAATTTAGTCTTGATTCTAAAAATTTAAACGTCAATGTTTATACATTATGTAATTTGATCTTTTTTGCAGTTTTGTTTCTTTGTGACTTTTTCACCTAAAAAAATAGAAAATAAATTTTATTAGCCAAATTTGATAAAAAATATATACTAAAATTGGAAACCCAAGATCATATTTTTACATTTTCTCATTCTTCTCTTTTGATACTACAATTCTCCACCATTGGATTGAACACTAATGATTGAGATAAATTGGTCTTCGATAGTTCACTCTTTATTGATTTTATAGGAAAAAAAAAAGATTTATGATGGAATTGTTTGACATTAGTTCTGTCAGGATGCTCTTGTTGTTTTTTTCGTCATTATTCACATCTCCAGCGAACACAAAGATTCTCGCCACCCATACAATTAACCCAATGAGAAAAGGAAAATGAAAGTGCTTTTGAAATAACCAAATTCTACAATTAACCCTCTTTATTAATGTTATTTTTAGTTAAAATCGCTTGGATAAATCCAAACGTGCGTTTAAGACTTTTTTGCCCCGAAGTAACAAAATATCACGTCCCATCAATTAGGACACAACACCTTGAACCTTTGAGAATGAGCTTGCCTTTATTCTTTTATTTTAAAATATGATGTATGTAAGACCCAAATTTCGCCCGGGCCTTTAACCAAACCCCAAGCCCATCAGAATAATAAACCCAAATGAGAACAAAGATCCAATATTAATAAAGTTCTTCTAAATGTCCATTTACAACAAAGGATTCAGGACCCAACTACGGGCCCAATCTCGATACGAATTAAAAACCCAAAACTGCAACCCAATAACCCAAAGCCCAAAACTAAAACCCAAACCCGGATGACCCGTTTACAACAGTTAGCCCAACCTACAACCGGCCCCAAAATCAGAAAAACTTTTGAAACCCTAGGGTTCCTCCCATCTCAGCGCCGCCGCGCGTCCTCCCACGCGCGCAACGGTCTGGCTCCCCACGCGCCTCGGCTCCCACGCCCCTGACAGTCGCACGCCTCACACGACTCACACCCCCTCACGTTGTCCCTCGTGCGCGCCACCATCGTTGCCCATGCCCTGCAAGGAATATACACGGCAGACGAAAACAACCAGAAGACAAGGAAATATGGCACGAAACGATAAAATATCGAGAAGACCATGTATTATCGGCTATAAAGCCACTGGAAAATGAGTGTAAAGGGGTCGGTTTTTGGCCCTTTCGCAGAGAACGCTTACAAAAAGAGAAATAAAAGTCAAGAAAATCTTAAGGTGGATTTCATTGTCTTACTATTTACTGTTATATACTGATATTCTCATTTTTTTTCGGCGATTTCAAAAACCATATACCAAAAAGGAAAAGAATCTTTACCCGAATCCCGTAGACACGTCGTCAGAAGCCCCTTTGTAGCAGTCGTCGGCATGGAAAAGGGGCCCGGGGTTCTTCTCCTTCGCCGGTAACGGAATAGTAGGGTTTGGGCCTTTAAAAGACTCGGTTTCGAGTGCCACCGGCCACTGACACAGTGGTGGCGCGGCGGTGCTATAGGGGATCAAGGAAAACCCGATCGACGGGCTAAAGGGGCCGAGCGGCGACGTAAAAGGGTTTCAAAGAAAACCCTAGCAGAAACGAAGGGAAAATGGGGAAGGGGGAAGAGCCCCGTCCTCCTGAAGCAGAAAAAAATGAATAAAAAAAAACTATTTTTTAGGTTTAAATGAAAATGACGGAACGACGCCGTTTCGAAGGGGGTTGACCCACGACCCGATCCGCTAGCTGGAAGGGATCCGCGCGTTTCTTGCCAATGGACTTATTGCGCTTTCGGTCCCTCTATTTTCCTACGGTTTCTCGATTAAGTTCGCGGTGATATTTTAATTTGGCCCGGGGAATTCATTTTGAAACTCAATCGGACCCCTCTGTGCTATGCGTTTTGAAGGACGGGATTATTGCCCGTATCAACCCCTCTTTCTTTCGCGCATATTTCAAATAAACCCCCCTCTCTTCTTTCCTTCGTTTCAAATTGACCTCCGAACTTTCGTTTTAAATACAATTTAATCCGTTTTTTAGTTATTTCGTAAATTTTATTATGTTATTATTATGTTATCCTTATTATTATTATATTGCATATATATTTCCCATTATCATTATTATTATTATTCTATTCGCTATATTGCTATTATTTTTTTTTTCTACTATTTTTATCGCCGTATTATCACTTGTATATGTTAACTTTATTATTATTGTTACTATATTAGTATATTGCATATCTGTGTATTGTTATTACTATTGCTACTATTATCACTAATATTATTACTATGTTGTACATACCTTGTACCATTATTATTTTTATAATTAGTATATTAATTACTATTGCTATTATCGCTATATTACTCTGTTGTATATATACTATATCACTTTTGTTTTCATTATTTTTACTATACTAATATTATTATTATTATTATTATTATCATTAGTGTTATTATTAGCCCTCATACTACTATATTTATCATCCTCATTGTCACTAACTCTATCATTTTTGATATCGTTTCGTTTTTTTATTTCTCGCTTTATTCTTAACCTTTGTACTTTATTTCTTAGCTTTTTTCGATGTTTCATGATTATTTTCACCCGCATCATTTTACGTAAATCGATGGTTTTTTTAGATAACCTCGGATTCGAGGATTTAAAATATCGTGTCCTAAAGTATTGGATGTGATACTTTAGTCCCTTGGAAACAAGGAAGCCTCTATTCGTATTTTGAAAATTATGAGATGACCCTAGGATCGAGGATTTGAACTATCATGTCTTAAAGTATTAGATATGATATTTTGCTTCTTCGAGACGAGGAAATCCCAATTTAATTTAAGATTTTAAATCCTTTTCAAAATTTTCAACTTTCGACATCAGGACATTAATCAATCAATTTGGTACCAAATTTGGGCGTGACGAGGGTGCTAATCCTTCCTCGCACGTAACCGACTCCCGAACCTATTTTCTCAAATTTTCGTAGACCAAAAACATGGTTTTAGTAAATCGAAAAATGTTTTATTAAAACAAAGGTGATCCGATCACACCTAATGAAAGATCGGTGGCGACTCCCGTTTTTACTCATTTTTAAACCCAAGTTTCGACTTCCGTTTTTGTCAAAAAATGGATGGTTACGACAGCTTGGCGACTCCGCTGGGGACCTTTCGAGAGTCAGGCCACAAAATTGATTACTTTTTGTCCTTTCGCCAAAATTTGGAAAATCATTTTCAAAAATCATTCTTCTCTCGATTTAAAATAAAAAAATCTTATTTTCGAGGATACAAAGTGTCGTGCCCTAACTCATTGGGTATGGCATCTCGTTACTTCGAGGTAAGAATTTTCAAATAACAATGATCCGAATCATATCCTATCTTACTCTCAAGAATTTGGCATGCTGTGTCCTAACTTACTGGATATGGCATCCCGATACTTCGGGATGAGAAGGCTTTTTATTCCAATTCACGTGAGTTTTTTTTTAATCAAGGAAAATGACCGTTTTTCTCCATTTTCAAGTCTATGGGTGCTAAGGTTGCGATAATGTTGATATTTCTGCATTCATATTTGCATGACCATTGCGGTCACACCTTTAAGTGGGAGCGAGAAGCTATGCTTTCGTGAGGTTTTCACCTCCGCATGGGCTAGTGGACTGCTTTCGGGATACATCCGTACCTATGTCTTCGTGAAGTTTTCACTTCCGCATGGCCATAGGGAAATGTATTCCCCTGAATCGAACTCGGTCTATATGAGCCTATAATGGGTAAGGATCGAGGAATCTGCTGATTCAGGTACCTTGAACTTTAGAACTCAACCACATGTAAAGAGCTTAAGAACCCACCCCGAGCTAAACTATGTCAAACCTTAGTAGCTATCCGTATAGGCGTTTATTTATCTTACTCGTTTGTATCCCATGGTACTAACTCCTTGTGTTTTATTCTCTTTGTGCATATCATTTCATATTTCAAAAGACATCGATTCACGGTCAGTTTCTGAGTTAGAAAGCTGGTTATGGAAAGCAAATTCCTTGATAAAATGGAAGACGATGCAGCCGTAACCAAGAGCTGACTTCTTTACTTAGAAAAGTTGAAACTTTGGGCTTGAGGGGCCAAAGCATATTTGTAATCCGTTTTATGTAAAGGATCTTGCCTTCTAATAAAGCCTTCTAAAATGAAGTTGATCAGAATCGATGCCTTCTCTTTGCATTCACGCATTTGCATTACATCATACACGTCGAATCGCACAAAGGGTCTCCTAAAGAAGTTTCCTATATGAATTTGAATCATAATTGGCGTCTTTTACATTCATACATTTGCATTACATTGCATCGTACACATCAAATCTCACAGAAGGACCCTAAAATTATGGCAGTTACCCTGGAACATCACTACGGTACGAGAGGGAAAACGAGAATAATGGATCAAAAGATGGAAAAACTAGAACAAATGCAAAAGGAAATCCAGGATCAAATAAAAGAACAAGCGCAACTGCAAGAGCAATTGGCCAAAACCCAGAAAGACATGATGGAGCAAATGCAAAAATCCCAGGACAAAATGGTGGACCAAATAATGCGATTGTTGTCTAAAGAACGAGGAGTTGCCACTAGCTCAGGGAACGACAGCGATAATCTCGCCCTTCCCCCACCAGAGGTCCAAACACCACAAGATGCGCATCCTCAAAGGGCGCCTGTCACTATCAGGCCACAATATCATGCTGAAACCGCAACACCGACACACCTCCCGACGGGTTCGGGCACTAACCCGGGAGAAAATCTGGTCAGTTCCGGTGTCCCAGATCTGGATGAGATGGCTGAAAGGGAAAAACAAGAACTACCAAAATGGGTGGAAGAGAGATTCAAAGCCCTGGAAAATGCCGGTAAACGTCGAGGAATAAAGGCCAATGACTTAAGTTTAGTACCCGACTTGGTGCTCCCATATAATTTTAAGATGCCCGAGTTCGAAAAGTACAATGGGACGAGTTGCCCAGAAGCTCACATCACTATGTTCTGTAGGAGGATGGCAGGCTACACTAACAATGATCCACTGCTGATCCACTGTTTCCAAGACAGCCTGATAGGGGCTGCGGCCAGATGGTATAATCAGTTGAGTCGTGCCAAAATTGGGTCATGGGATGATTTGGCTCAAGCATTCTTGGAGCAATATAGTCACGTAGCGGACATGATCCCTGATAGGATCACTCTGCAAAACATGGAAAAGAAAGGGAACGAAAGCTTTAGACAATATGCGCAGAGGTGGAGGGAGGTTGCCATCCAAGTCCAGCCACCGCTTATGGAGAAAGAGACCACCATGCTCTTCATCCGCACGTTGAAGGCCCCATTCCTCATGCACATGATAGGGAGTGCAACCCGGAGCTTCTCAGATATCATAACCACTGGAGAAATGATCGAGAATATTATAAAAAGTGGAGGGATCGAGACCGCGGAGAGTGCCAAAAGAATGCCCCCACGAAGGAAAGAAAGTGAGGTGAATAATGCAAGCATGGGACACCCGAGGTCAATCACCATAAATCAGCCAAAAGTAACGACCGCGGGGCAACAAGGGCTACCCAAGAAAGAACCCGGCACCTCAAGACAAGATAACGAGAAGCCCCAATTCACACCGATTCCGATGACGTATAAGAAAATGTACCAAACCCTATTCGATGCACATATTGTGTCTCCTTTTCGTCTCAAACCTATGCAACCTCCTTACCCCAAGTGGTACGACACGAACGCCCAGTGTGAATACCACGCAGGAATCACGGGACACTCAATAGAGAACTGCCTGGCTTTCAAGAAATTGGTAGAGAAATTTATCGGCATGGGCGTGGTCGAGTTGGATGACATGCCAAATGCAACAAATCCTTTACCTAATCACGCCAAGGGCGGAATAAACGCGATCAGCGAAAGTGCAGAGAAAAGGGTCAAAACAAACATTGCAGAGGTCAAGACTCCCCTAAGGTGGGTCTGGACGGAAATGGTTAAACATGGGCTAATCGTCGCGAAAGAAAGTCGGGGGGAACCGGCAAACTACTGTGAGCACCATCAGGAGTCGGGACATGAGATCCAGACTTGTAGAGAATTCAGAGCCCTAGTGCAGAACCTAATGGACAATAAGGAAGTCGAATTCTATGAGGAAGGGGTAGAAGATAAGAGCATATGCGCATCAGAATCAACAGTAAAAAGTCCAAGTGTTAATCTTCCGATGATCACTATTTCACGTCCCAAAAGTGATAAAACAGGGGCACAGGTAGCACCAAGAGTGGTCATACGGAGGCCCGCTGAAGTTAAAAATAATAGGGAGGTTCCTCAGAATCATGGGTGCGAGGTAGTAGTCTCTGTTAGCAATGAGATAGGAACACGGGTGACACCGAAGGTGATAATACGGAAGCCCGCTGCATTCACTTACAAAGATAGTAAGGAAGTTCCCTGGAACTACGAGTGTAATGTAGAAGTTGCAAAAAGCTCAGCTAATGTAACGAAGGAGGACTCAAGTGAGGGCTTCCATACTCGAAGCGGGAGACGCTACGACGTAATAAGGGGGAAAGCTCCAATAGAGGAACAGGAAAAGGGAAAGCTAGCTGAACCCGAGCCGAGGATCAAGGAGCCAGTGACTGAAGAAGAGGCTAAAGAGTTCCTGAAATTTCTAAAACATAGTGAGTATTGTGTGGTAGAACAGCTACACAAACAGTCGGCACGCATATCCGTATTGACCTTGCTCCAATGCTCAGAAGTACACAGAAATGCACTAATGAGAGTTTTAAACGAGACCTACGTCACTAGCGACATCTCGGTTAATAAGTTGGACCGATTAATCGGCCATATAAGCGCAGACAACTTCATTCATTTTAATGATGATGAAATACCCCCAGGTGGTAGAGGATCCACCAAGGCACTACACGTTACTTCTAAATGTAAGGGGCACACATTGCCGGGGGTCTTGATAGACAACGGGTCTGCGCTAAACGTGCTACCCTTATCCACCCTCAACAGATTACCGGTGGATAGTTCATACATGAAGGAATGCCAAAGCGTGGTAAGAGCCTTCGACGGAACTCAAAGAAGGGTCATGGGGAGAATTGAGGTGCCCTTACTGATTGGCCCAACTATTTATGAAATAGATTTTTTGGTCATGGACATCGAACCTTCCTACAACTGCCTATTAGGGAGACCGTGGATACATTCAGCCGGGGCAGTACCCTCATCACTGCATCAAAAGGTGAAGTTGATAGCGAACGGCCGACTAATAACGATAAAAGCTGAGGAGGACATCATCGCCACCGTGACCAGTGACATGCCTTACGTGGAGACAAATGACGAGGCAACGGAATGCTCGTTCCGATCTCTCGAGTTCGTGAACGCAACCTTTGTCATGGAAGGAAACAAGATCCCGGAGCCAAAAATCTCGAGGACCACAAGGATGGGTCTGAAAATGACCGTGGGAAAGGGTGCTTTACCGGGAAGAGGGCTTGGAAAATACCTTCAGGGGAAAATAGCGGCCCCAATACTGAGAGAGAAGCAGGATCACTTTGGCCTGGGATTCAGACCAGATGCAAGGCAAAAAAGGGAGGAGTTGGAAAGGAGACGGGAAAGAAGACTCACTCGTTCGAGCGGGAAGGAAACCAAGAGGGAACCCATGATAATCCCGCACATATCCAAGACCTTTGTGTCAGGAGGGGTAATCCACTCTGAGCAAGGGACACCAAAGGAAGAGGATATCGCGGCAATGTTAGGCAATGTCTATATTAGCGCCTTATCTGAGGAGGTAGTTGGCGGAGGAGTCTTGCCGAATATCCAGCCTTATGAATCGGAAGACATCTTGAACAATTGGACTGCGGAAGAAATCCCTGTAGTGTTTAATGTTTAGGACACACTTGTTGCTCCGAGCCTAAGAGCAGCAAGATTTCTTTTGTGAAATAGGCGCATGTTTACGTATCGTTATATCAATAAAATGCATTTTTCGAAGCAAACATTTCCTCTTTTTCTTTTCCGGACATTTTTCAGCATTGCCATACATACAACTGTTCATCCACAAATTCATTCATTCCACCCGTATTTTCTTAAAACTGTAACAGGTCCCCGGATGTCAATGACTTGAGCAACGCTGCCTCGGATTCGAAATATCCTTTTGAGCAAGACATGTGCCTAGGAGATCTACAGGATTTCGAAGATGACACGGACAAGGACCTGTCTCCGGATTGGTTAAGAATGGAAGAGCAGGAGGAGAGACAGATTCGACCCCATAAGGAGGCAGTAGAGACTGTGATGTTAGAAGGAGGGAAAGCGGTAAACATTGGGACATGTATAGCCGGAGAAACGAGGCAGAATCTCATCAAGTTATTACAGGAATTCAAGGATGTCTTCGCATGGTCTTATGAAGATATGCCCGGTTTAAGCGCCGATATCGCGGTACATCGCTTGCCCATAAGGAGAGATCGCAAGCCAGTTCAGCAAAAGCTCCGAAGAATGAGACCTGACATTGTGCTGAAAATAAAGGAAGAGGTCCAAAAGCAGTTCGACGCCGGATTCCTGCAAGAAATCAAATATTCAGAATGGGTAGCCAATGTAGTGCCCGTCCCTAAAAAAGACAGAAAGGTGCGAATGTGCGTGGATTACAGGGATTTAAACAAAGCTAGCCCAAAGGATAACTTTCCTTTGCCTCATATTGACACGCTAGTCGACAATACGGCAGGTTTTTCACTATTTTCCTTCATGGATGGCTTTTCCGGATACAATCAGATAAAAATGCACCCTGAAGATATGGGAAAGACCACCTTCATAACACTGTGGGGCACCTTCTGTTATAAAGTAATGCCTTTTGGATTGAAAAACGCAGGGGCTACGTATCAAAGGGCCATGGTGACTTTGTTCCACGATATGATGCATACAGAGATTGAGGTTTATGTGGATGACATGATTGCGAAGTCTAGAACGGAGGAAGAACACATACAAGTTTTGCAGAAACTATTTCTGAGACTGAGGAAGTTCCAATTGAAACTCAATCCTACGAAATGTACCTTTGGAGCTAGATCTGGCAAGCTGTTGGGCTTCATAGTCAGCAAGAGGGGGATCGAAATCGACTCAGACAAGGTCCGGGCTATACAAGAACTACCTCCTCCGCGCACTCAGAAAGAGGTTCGAGGTTTCCTCGGCAGATTGAATTACATCGCCCGGTTTATCTCACAGCTAACTGAGAAATGCGATCCCATATTCCGTCTTTTGAAGAAGCATAACCCCGGCATATGGAATGACGAATGTCAAGAAGCTTTCGACAGGATCAAACACTACTTGTCGAACCCTCCAGTACTGTCGCCCCCACGCCCGGATAAGCCATTAATTCTATATCTAACAGTACTTGGCCACTCTATGGGATGCGTGCTAGGTCAACATGATGATACCGGAAGAAAAGAGAAGGCGATATACTACCTCAGTAAGAAATTCACTGAGTGTGAAATGAGGTACTCACCAATTGAAAAACTGTGTTGTGCGTTAATTTGGACAACTCGAAGATTGAGACAATACATGCTGTATCACACGACCTGGTTAATCTCGAAGTTAGACCCCCTAAAGTACATGATGGAGGCGACCGCTTTGAATGAGAGGATGGCTAGATGGCAAATCCTACTGTCCGAATTTGATATTGTATATGTGAGCCAGAAAGCTGTAAAAGGGAGCGCGATAGCTGACTTCCTAGCTAGCAGAGCTTTAGAAGACTACGAGCCATTAAACTTTGATTTCCCCAATGAGGATTTAATGTACGTGGCAGCTACGGAAGAGGACACGGCAAAGGATGACCTTTGGAAACTGAATTTCGATGGAGCATCAAATGCTATTGGAAATGGGATTGGGGCAGTCTTGGTATCCCCAAAAGGTGCTCACTATCCATTCACAGTCAGGTTGGATTTCGATTGCACAAACAATATGGCAGAGTACGAAGCTTGTATCATGGGACTCCACGCTGCTATAGAACGTAGAATTAAAACGCTGGAAGTATATGGAGATTCCGCATTAGTGATCTACCAACTAAGGGGCGAATGGGAAACAAGAGACCCCAAATTGATCAACTATCGAAGGATAGTCATGGGATTAATCGGGGAGTTCGATGATATCACCTTTAGCTATCTCCCACGAGAAGAAAACCAGATGGCAGATGCTTTGGCTACCTTAGCTTCCATGATTAGGGCGAGTAAGCAGGAAGATGTAAGGCCTATTCAGATGAGTATTTACGAGGCCCCAGCTTATTGCTGCAACGTAGAAGAAGAGGAAAGCGACGATCACCCCTGGTACCGAGATATATTGCGATATGTGAAAGATCGTGGGTACCCAGATCATGCCACTGAGAATGAGAAAAGGACGCTCAGGAGATTGGCCCTCGAATATGTGGTAGACGGAGACATCTTGTACAAAAAAGGGAAGGATCAAGTATTGTTGAGGTGCGTCGGCGCTTTAGAAGCTAAGATGATCCTAGAGGAAGTCCACGAGGGCGTTTGTGGGACGCATGCTAACGGATTCACAATGGCCAGGCAAATAATGAGATTTGGATATTTCTGGTCCACTATGGAAGGAGACTGTATCAATTATGCCAAGAGATGTCATAAATGCCAGATCTATGGAGATAAGATTCATGTGCCTCCGTCTCCCCTACACGTTATGACTTCCCCATGGCCCTTTTCTATGTGGGGCATGGATGTTATCGGGCCAATCTCACCAAAAGCGTCAAAGGGACACCGGTTCATCTTCGTAGTGATCGATTACTTCACGAAGTGGGTAGAAGCAGCTTCATACGCTAACGTCACTAAATCGGCGGTTAGTCGATTCTTAAAAAAGGAGATCATCTGTCGATATGGGATGCCCGAAAGGATCATATCAGATAATGCTTTGAATTTGAACAACAGTACAATAGCAGATATTTGTCGTCAATTCAACATTAAACATCATAACTCATCCCCATACCGCCCAAAGATGAATGGGGCAGTGGAAGCAGCAAATAAGAACATCAAAAAGATAGTGGGAAAGATGACGGAGACTTACAAGGACTGGCATGAGAAGCTACCATTTGCTCTTTATGCTTATCGAACATCCGTCAGAACCTCTACTGGGGCAACACCCTTTTCACTGGTCTACGGGATGGAGGCAGTCCTACCCATTGAGGTAGAGATACCCTCTCTTCGGGTTTTAACAGAAGTGAAGCTGGAGGAAGCCGAGTGGATTCAGGCTCGATACGATCAATTGAACCTAATCGAAGAAAAGAGGCTAAAGGCTATTCGTCACGGTCAGATGTATCAAAAACGCATGATGCGAGCCTACAACAAAAAGGTTCGCCCAAGAGAGTTTCACGAGGGAGACTTGGTATTGAAAAAGATCCTCCCCATACAAAAGGATTTCAGAGGAAAATGGACGCCGAATTGGGAAGGACCGTACGTGGTGAAAAAGGCTTTCTCCGGAGGCGCACTGATCCTAACGGAAATGGATGGGAAAAGCTTACCCAACCCTGTGAACTCGGATTCAGTCAAAAGATACTTCGCTTAAACAAGCTGAGGCAAGAAACCACCAAGAACGCCTTGAGATCAAAAAAAAAAAAAAAAAGGGGAGAGGCCAAGGCGAAAACCCGCAAAGGGCGCTTTGAGACCAAAGGGGATTTGAGTCGAAAACTTGAAAAGGCGGCATCGAATACGAAGAATCTCGCCGCACTGAAATGGACAAGGAGGAGGTATGCCGCGGTTCGAGGCGTCAAACTCCAGATCTCCTAAAGCACATGTCAAACTCAAAATGATCTTCCAAATACTCAGGCAGAGAAGCCTAGGCTGCGATATCCGGGGCACCTAATTTCTATTCTGCCTATCTTTGTAATTTGTAATTGTCTTATTTCAATGAACTTCTTCCTCGATTGCATTTGCCAGTTTGATTTGACCTATTTTATTTCGGGTTGCACTCCCAATCCCTCCTGGGCATTTTATAATGAAATAACGATTTCAGAACTAATAATACTTTCATAAAGGCGTCCTACATATTATTCTGAAAGTCTCTAAACAATACAAGGACTCGAAACATAGCTATTGTTTAAAATTTGTTCCGTCTAAGGTTTAGACAAGTGGAAAAATGACGAATGGTCGACTATTTGAACAAAGACCAGAAGCCTCGATGGCAACGTGCCTTTCATAAGTAACGAATGAAGGTGTAGTACCACTATTGACTCTACACCTCAAAGTCGCAGCAACAGAGTCAGAAGAAGACGAATGTTAGAGGCATGAATTTTATGTCTCAGAAAGCACAATGGAAGGAACAATGAAATTACAATGGGGCAAGCTCGTCTCTTTGAGTTCCCTACCTCTGCCACAATCGTAGTGCGTCAGTGAGCAAATGACAACCTAAACCATAAATGGGGTCCTTCTCGCGCATTCATACGCATCCAATTAGGAGCATCCGATTTATTGCAATCATTACATCCTAGTCATTTTGCTTCGCAAAAAAAAAAAAAAAAAAAAAGGGGGTCATCAGTGGCATAATGTTCAGCATTCATGTAAATGGCGCATATAGTTGGGAGCATTTGAATCATCTCTATCGTAACACTCTTATCATTTGCATAAGCATAAGCACGTTCTGCAGGACAGGTTCCCCAGAGAACAGCGGCACAACCTCAAAGGTCAGACACTGCTTCCATGGAGTAGACCGAATATAATGAGGAGGAGAAGTGAAGATTCAGAGTTATCACCATTCGTTTCCGAGTTGTAGTTTCAGGAAGAAGATCCAAGTTGTGGGTCCCTTCTGGATTCCTATCACTGTTCGTTTTCAAGGAGTTTCAGCAAGAAGACCCGAGTTGTAGGCCTCTTCTGGATCACCGTTCGTTTTCAAGAAGTTTCCGCAAGAAGGCCCGAGTTGTAGGTCTCTTCTGGATTCTTATCACCGTTCGTTTCCGAGTTGTAGTTTCAGGAAGAAGATCCAAGTTGTGGGTCCCTTCTGGATTCCTATCACTGTTCGTTTTCAAGGAGTTTCAGCAAGAAGACCCGAGTTGTAGGCCTCTTCTGGATCACCGTTCGTTTTCAAGAAGTTTCCGCAAGAAGACCCGAGTTGTAGGTCTCTTCTGGATTCTTATCACCGTTCGTTTTCGAGAAGTTTCAGCAAGAAGACCCGAGTTGTAGGTCTCTTCTGGATCGCTGTTCGTTTTCAAAAAAATTTTCCAGCAGGAAGACCCGAGTTGTAGGTCTCTTCTGGATCACCGTTCGTTTTTAAGAAGTTTCGGCAAGAAGAACCAAGTTGTGGATCTCTCTTTTCTGAATTTTTATAATCCCAAACCTCCAGCAAAATGAATCGAAGCAAAGAGTTACAGTGAAATTTGAAGATGGTTGAAAAGGCGCGGATCAAGAAATCAAGGCGTGGCCCGGGCGAAATTGGTCCTTTTATTGTCTTTGCTCTATTCTCGTTTCACGACAATGAGCAAAGAGGGGCAGCTGTAAGACCCAAATTTCGCCCGGGCCTTTAACCAAACCCCAAGCCCATCAGAATAATAAACCCAAATGAGAACAAAGATCCAATATTAATAAAGTTCTTCTAAATGTCCATTTACAACAAAGGATTCAGGACCCAACTACGGGCCCAATCTCGATACGAATTAAAAACCCAAAACTGCAACCCAATAACCCAAAGCCCAAAACTAAAACCCAAACCCGGATGACCCGTTTACAACAGTTAGCCCAACCTACAACCGGCCCCAAAATCAGAAAAACTTTTGAAACCCTAGGGTTCCTCCCATCTCAGCGCCGCCGCGCGTCCTCCCACGCGCGCAACGGTCTGGCTCCCCACGCGCCTCGGCTCCCACGCCCCTGACAGTCGCACGCCTCACACGACTCACACCCCCTCACGTTGTCCCTCGTGCGCGCCACCATCGTTGCCCATGCCCTGCAAGGAATATACACGGCAGACGAAAACAACCAGAAGACAAGGAAATATGGCACGAAACGATAAAATATCGAGAAGACCATGTATTATCGGCTATAAAGCCACTGGAAAATGAGTGTAAAGGGGTCGGTTTTTGGCCCTTTCGCAGAGAACGCTTACAAAAAGAGAAATAAAAGTCAAGAAAATCTTAAGGTGGATTTCATTGTCTTACTATTTACTGTTATATACTGATATTCTCATTTTTTTTCGGCGATTTCAAAAACCATATACCAAAAAGGAAAAGAATCTTTACCCGAATCCCGTAGACACGTCGTCGGAAGCCCCTTTGTAGCAGTCGTCGGCATGGAAAAGGGGCCCGGGGTTCCTCTCCTTCGCCGGTAACGGAATAGTAGGGTTTGGGCCTTTAAAAGACTCGGTTTCGAGTGCCACCGGCCACTGACACAGTGGTGGCGCGGCGGTGCTATAGGGGATCAAGGGAAACCCGATCGACGGGCTAAAGGGGCCGAGCGGCGACGTAAAAGGGTTTCAAAGAAAACCCTAGCAGAAACGAAGGGAAAATGGGGAAGGGGGAAGAGCCCCGTCCTCCTGAAGCAGAAAAAAATGAATAAAAAAAAAACTATTTTTTAGGTTTAAATGAAAATGACGGAACGACGCCGTTTCGAAGGGGGTTGACCCACGACCCGATCCGCTAGCTGGGGGGGATCCGCGCGTTTCTTGCCAATGGACTTATTGCGCTTTCGGTCCCTCTATTTTCCTACGGTTTCTCGATTAAGTTCGCGGTGATATTTTAATTTGGCCCGGGGAATTCATTTTGAAACTCAATCGGACCCCTCTGTGCTATGCGTTTTGAAGGACGGGATTATTGCCCGTATCAACCCCTCTTTCTTTCGCGCATATTTCAAATAAACCCCCCTCTCTTCTTTCCTTCGTTTCAAATTGACCTCCGAACTTTCGTTTTACATACAATTTAATCCGTTTTTTAGTTATTTCGTAAATTTTATTATGTTATTATTATGTTATCCTTATTATTATTATATTGCATATATATTTCCCATTATCATTATTATTATTATTCTATTCGCTATATTGCTATTATTTTTTTTTTCTACTATTTTTATCGCCGTATTATCACTTGTATATGTTAACTTTATTATTATTGTTACTATATTAGTATATTGCATATCTGTGTATTGTTATTACTATTGCTACTATTATCACTAATATTATTACTATGTTGTACATACCTTGTACCATTATTATTTTTATAATTAGTATATTAATTACTATTGCTATTATCGCTATATTACTCTGTTGTATATATACTATATCACTTTTGTTTTCATTATTTTTACTATACTAATATTATTATTATTATTATTATCATTAGTGTTATTATTAGCCCTCATACTACTATATTTATCATCCTCATTGTCACTAACTCTATCATTTTTGATATCGTTTCGTTTTTTTATTTCTCGCTTTATTCTTAACCTTTGTACTTTATTTCTTAGCTTTTTTCGATGTTTCATGATTATTTTCACCCGCATCATTTTACGTAAATCGATGGTTTTTTTAGATAACCTCGGATTCGAGGATTTAAAATATCATGTCCTAAAGTATTGGATGTGATACTTTAGTCCCTTGGAAACAAGGAAGCCTCTATTCGTATTTTGAAAATTATGAGATGACCCTAGGATCGAGGATTTGAACTATCATGTCTTAAAGTATTGGATATGATATTTTGCTTCTTCGAGACGAGGAAATCCCGATTTAATTTAAGATTTTAAATCCTTTTCAAAATTTTCAACTTTCGACATCAGGACATTAATCAATCAATTTGGTACCAAATTTGGGCGTGACGAGGGTACTAATCCTTCCTCGCACGTAACCGACTCCCGAACCTATTTTCTCAAATTTTCGTAGACCTAAAACATGGTTTTAGTAAATCGAAAAATGTTTTATTAAAACAAAGGTGATCCGATCACACCTAATGAAAGATCGGTGGCGACTCCCGTTTTTACTCATTTTTAAACCCAAGTTCGACTTCCGTTTTTGTCAAAAAATGGATGGTTACGACAATGTATTTTGATTTTAAAAAGATATTCAATTATTTGAGTTCAACGAGGCAATCAAAATCTGGTGAGTTAGGGTACAATTTCTCGAGGCTCTAAGCACAGAATATTGCCTTTATTTCCAAAAGTTTTTGAATGAATACGCATGTAATGTTTAAAACTATGTATATTTATTTTATTTAGATTATAGTGTAAAGAATGAATATCCAAACACAGCTCGCGACACGATTAGAACAATAATAGAATGTTAACGCGAATAAGCGAAATGACGATATATCTATAATAATGAGACAACAAATAAGCAATGGCAATAACCAATTTTTTTAAGATCCAATATAATAAACAGCCAGCATATGTCAACCAAGCTGGATAATAAACAGCAATTCGGACAGCAATTTTTTAAGATCCATCATACGTGGCATTGTTACACCTAGGGAGGATCCATTATATCTTACAATAAGATATAAGGCAACCCGTCAGGTTTCCAGCCTATATACTTTGAATCTTTTTTGTTTGGATAGCAATATAATAAACAGCCAGCATATATCAACCAAGTAGGATAATAAATAGCAATTTGGACAAAAATTTTGAAAGATTCATCATACGTGGCATTGTTACACCTAGGGAGGATCCATTATATCTTATAGCAATATATAAGGCAACCCGTCAGGTTTCCAGCCTATATACTTTGATTCTTTTTTTTTTGGACAGCAATATAATAAACACCCAGCATGAAACAACCAAGCAGGATAATAAACAGCAATTTTGACAGAAATTTTTTAAGATTCATCATACGTGGCATTGTTACACCTAGGGAGGATCCATTATATCTTACAATGAGATATAAGGCAACCCGTCAGGTTTCCAGTCAATATACTTTGAATCTTTTTTTTTTGGACAGCAATATAATAAACAGCCAGCATATACCAACCAAGCAGGATAATAAACAACAATTCGGACAGCAAATTTTTAAGATTCAAAATACATGGCATTGTTACACCTAGGAAGGATCCATTATATCTTACAATGAGATATAAGGCAACCCGTCAGGTTCCCAGCCTATATACTTTGAATCTTTTTTTTCGGACAGCAATATAATAAACAGCCAGCATATATCAACTAAGCAGGATAATAAACAGCAATTTGGATAGAAATTTTGAAAGATTCATCATACGTGGCTTTGTTACACCTAGGGAGGATCCTTTATATCTTACAATGATATATAAGGCAACCCGTCAGGTTTCCAGCCTATATACTTTGAATATTTTTTTTTTGGACAACAATATAATAAACAGCCAGCATATATCAACCAAGCTGGATAATAAACAGCAATTCGGACAGCAATTTTTTAAGATTCATCATACGTGGCATTGTTACACCTAGGGAGGATCCATTATATCTTACAATGAGATATAAGGCAATCCGTCAGGTTTCCAGCTTATATACTTTGAATCTTTTTTATTTGGACAGCAATATAATAAACAGCCAGCATATATCAACCAAGCTGGATAATAAACAGCAATTTGGACAGCAATTTTTTAAGATTCATCATACGTGGCATTGTTACACCTAGGGAGGATCCACTATATCTTACAATGAGATATAAGGCAACCCGTCAGGTTTCCAGCCTATATACTTTGTATCTTTTTTTTTTGGACAGCAATATAATAAACAGCCAACATAAACCAACCAAGCAGGATAATAAACAGCAATTTGGACATAAATTTGGACAGAAATTTTGAAAGATTCATCATACGTGGCATTGTTACACCTAGGGAAGATCCATTATATCTTACAATGATATACAAGGCAACCCGTCAGGTTTCCAGCCTATATATTTTGAATCTTTTTTTTTGGACAGCAATATAATAAACAGCCAGCATATATCAACCAAGCAGGATAATAAGCAGTAATTTTGACAGCAATTAGGACAGAAATTTTGAAAGATTCATCATACGTGGCATTGTTACACCTAGGGAGGATCCATTATATCTTACAACGAGATATAAGGCAACCCGTCAGGTTTCCAGCCTAAATACTTTGAATCTTTTTTTTTGGACAGCAATATAATAAATAGCCAGCATATATCAACCAAGCAGAATAATAAACAGCAATTCGGACAGCAATTTGGATAGAAATTTTGAAAGATTCATCATACGTGGCTTTGTTACACCTAGGAAGGATCCATTATATCTTACAATGATATGTAAGGGAACCCGTCAGGTTTCCAGCCAATATACTTTGAATCTTTTTTTTTGGACAGCAATATAATAAACAGCCAGCATATGTCAACCAAGCTGGATAATAAACAGCAATTCGGACAGTAATTTTTTAAGACCCATCATACGTGGCATTGTTACACCTAGGGAGGATCCATTATATCTTACAATAATATATAAGGCAACTCGTCAGGTTTCCAGCCTATATACTTTGAATCTTTTTTGTTTGGACAGCAATATAATAAACAGCCAGCATATATCAAGCAAGCAGGATAATAAACAACAATTTGGACAGAAATTTTGAAAGATTCATCATACGTGGCATTGTTACACCTAGGGAGGATCCATTATATCTTATAACGATATATAAGGCAACCCGTCAGGTTTCCAGCCTATATACTTTGATTCTTTTTTTTTTGGACAGCAATATAATAAACACCCAGCATGAAACAACCAAGCAGGATAATAAACAGCAATTTTGACAGAAATTTTTTAAGATTCATCATACGTGGCATTATTACACCTAGGGAGGATCCATTATATCTTACAATGAGATATAAGGCAACCCGTCAGGTTTCCAGTCAATATACTTTAAATCTTTTTTTTTTTGGACAGCAATATAATAAACAACCAGCATATACCAACCAAGCAGGATAATAAACAGCAATTCGGATAGCAAATTTTTAAGATTCAAAATACGTGGCATTGTTACACCTAGGGAGGATCCATTATATCTTACAATGAGATATAAGGCAACTCGTCAGGTTTCCAGCCTATATACTTTGAATCTTTTTTTTTCGGGCAGCAGTATAATAAACAGCCAGCATGTATCAACTAAGCAGGGTAATAAACAGCAATTTTTTAAGATTCATCATACGTGGCATTGTTACACCTAGGGAGGATCCATTATATCCTAGAATGAGATATAAGGCAACCCGTCAGGTTTCCAGCCTATATACCCTGAATCTTTTTTTTTCTAGACAGCAATATAATAAACAGCCAGCATATACCAACTAAGCAGGATAATAAACAGCAATTCGGACAGCAAATTTTTAAGATTCAAAATACGTGGCATTGTTACACCTAGGAAGGATCCATTATATCTTGCAATGAGATATAAGGCAACCCGTCAGGTTTCCAGCTTATATACTTTGAATATTTTTTGTTTGGACAGCAATATAATAAACAGCCAGCCTATATCAACCAAGCTAGATAATAAACATCAATTTGGACAACAATTTTTTAAGATTCATCATACGTGGCATTGTTACACCTAGGGAGGATCCACTATATCTTACAATGAGATATAAGGCAACCCGTCAGGTTTCCAGCCTATATACTTTGTATCTTTTTTTTTACAGCAATATAATAAACAGCCAGCATAAACCAACCAAGCAAGATAATAAACAACAATTTGGACAGAAATTTGGACAGAAATTTTGAAAGATTCATCATACGTGGCATTGTTACACCTAGGGAAGATCCATTATATCTTACAATGATATTGTAAAAAATGGATATTTCAATTCTTCTTATTTTCTCAAAGGATTACACTACATATTTATACACAAAAAAAAAGGTTTCCTCTTGAAGACTCCAGGCTAGCAGCACTACTTAGTTCAGACTGGCAGCACTACTGATTTTAGGCTGGCAGCACTACTGGTATGGTGCCTTACAATAAAATATTCATAGGATAATTTTAGTGGACAACTGTAACCTGACAACCTAATATTCTGTTATAAATTTAAGGAATTCTAACACTCCCCCTCAAGCTGTAGTGTAGATGTTTATCAGACCCAGCTTGCCAATAAGTTCTTCAAACATATTCCTGTTCAGACTTTTTGTTAACACATCAGCAATCTGTTGTCTGGTAGGTAGATAGGTAACACTCACTTCTCCTAAGTGTATATTCTCCTTTATGAAATGACGATCTATTTCAACATGTTTAGTGCGATCGTGATGCACAGGATTGTGAGCAATACTGACAGCAGCTTGGTTGTCGCAAAATAGTCGCATAGGTCTATTATAAGGAACTTGTAGTTCCTTCATTAGTCTTTGTACCCAAATTCCTTCGCAAATACCATGTGCTAGTGCTCGAAATTCTGCTTCTGCACTGCTGCGTGCTACCACAGACTGCTTTTTACTCCTCCATGTTACTAAGTTACCCCAAACATAGCTACAATAGCCACTAGTGGAGCGTCTGTCGTTGATAGAGCCTGCCCAGTCAGCATCCGTATAAACCTCCACATTCTGTTGTCATTCTTCTTGAAGTATAGGCCTTTTCCGGGAGTCCCTTTTAAATACCTTAGTATCCGATATGCAGCTTCCAGGTGTTTCTCCCTTGGGGCATGCATATATTGACTTATGACACTCACACTAAAGGCAATGTCGGGACGAGTGTGAGCTAGGTAGATTAGTCTACCTACCAGTCGTTGATATCTCCCCCTGTCAACTTTTTCTCCATCTTGATCAGTACCCAATTTAAGATTATACTCCATAGGAGTTTCAGCTGGTTTGCACCCCATCAATCCAACTTCAGAGAGTAAGTCAAGGACATATTTCCTTTGGGAGATGGATATACCTCTTTTAGACCTTGCTACCTCCATGCCAAGCAAGTACCTGAGATTTCCCAAATCTTTAAGTTCAAATTCTGCTCCGAGAAATTCTTTCAATCTATCAATTTCTCTGGTATCATCTCCTGTTACAATAATATTGTCTACATAGACAATGAGAATGCAACCTCTTCCTTCCTCAGAGTGCTTGTAGAACATGGTGTGGCCTGCCTGTCCTTGAGTATACTGTCTGTTCATCATAGCCTTTGTAAAACGACTGAACCATGCCTTTGGAGACTGTTTTAGCCCGTATAATGACCTTTTTAGCTTACAAACTTTGTCTACACTTTCTTCAAACCCCGGAAGAAAATCCATTTATACTTCTTCATTTAGCTCCCCATTTAGGAAAGCGTTTTTAACATCCAACTAAGTCAAGTGCCAATTAAGATTGACAGCGAGAGATAAGAGGACTCTAATGGTGTTAAGTTTTGCAACCGGTGCAAATGTCTCTTCATAGTCAAGTCCATAGGTTTGGGTGAAGCCTTTAGCTACAAGTCTAGCTTTGTACCTATCGATATTTTCATCAGGTTTGAATTTTGTGGTAAAAATCCATTTGCAGCCCACTGTTTTTTTTCTTTAGGCAAAGCAGCAACTTCCCAAGTCCCATTATTCTTGAGGGCCTCCATCTCTTCCATCACAGCTTGTCTCCATTCATCTGGCTCAAGTGCTTCTTCTATATTTTTTGGAATTTTTACAGAATCAACATTAGTCACAAATGCTTTATAGGACTTAGATAGATTACCATAGGATACAAACCGAGAAATAGGATGTTGAGTGCAGCTCCTTGTGCCTTTTCTCATTGCAATTGGAAGGTAGATGGATGGTGATAGAGGTGAGACTTCAGTTGCAGTATTTTCAGAGCAGTCTTCGGGGAGATATGGGATTGGCACTGCTATATCTGTTTCAGGCTGCCGTTTTCTTCTGGAGTAAACCTGTAGATTAGGCATCTGGTCTTGCTGTTTTTCTTGGTTAGAAGGTAGTTCCGATGTGGTGTTAGGATCAGGTAGGGCAGTGTTAACTGTTTGGTTTATAGGAGGAAAAACAGTATCAGTATTTTCGGTAGTGACTGGATCTTGGGGGGGTATAATAAGGAGAGTATTAAGATTTTCATCTTCATTTAAGGTCTCCCCCTGAAGATGAGAGTTTCCAAAATAGGGTTCATTTTCAAAAAAAGTCACATCCCGAGAGACAAACATTCGACGTAAAAGTGGGGAGTAACACTTATAGCCCTTTTGGGTGGAAGAGTAACCAATGAATATGCAGGTATGAGCTCGAGGGTCAAGTTTTGACTGATCAGGTTGATGATTATGGACAAAGGCTTTGCAACCAAATATTCTGGTTGGAAGGTTAGTAACCTGAAATAAGGGAAAGGTTTTTAGAAGGGTATTTAGTGGTGTTTGAAAGTTTAATACTTTTGAGGGCATTCGGTTAATGAGGTGACAAGCAGTAAGGACAGCTTCTCCCCAAAGATATTTAGGGACATTCATAGTGAACATAATGGCTCGAGCTACAGCTAGGAGGTGTCGATTTTTCCTCTCGGGAATTCCATTTTGTTGAGGGGTATTTGGACAGGAGCTTCGGTGTATAATGCCATGGTCAGAAAGGTAAGAACTTAGGACAGAGTTAAAGTATTCTCTTCCATTGTCAGTGTGGAGGGTATGTATGTTGGAGTAGAATTGGGTTCGAACCATAGAGTGAAAGTTTTTAAAGACATTGGGTGTTTCGGATTTGTCTTTTAATAGATATACCCAACATACCCTAGTATGATCGTCAATAAAGGTTATAAACCACTTAGCACCATTAATGTTTGTCACTCGGCTAGCTCCCCATAAGTCACTGTGAATTAATGAAAAAGGTTTAGATTGGGTATATGGTTTCAGAGGGTATGGCACTCGAGTATGTTTGGATAACTCACAAATTTCACATTTCAAAAAATTTATTTTTTTATTTCTAAATAGCAGCGGAAGAAGCTTTTTTAGATACAAGAGGTTTGGATGTCCTAACCTACGGTGCCATAGCATAATGTCATCTTCTTTTGAAGTAGATAGAGCCAATCCCCTTTTTGTGCTGTTTTCATTCCAAACATATAAGCCATCCTCAACTTTAGCAGTACCAATCATCTTCCTCGATTTCTGTTCCTGTAGTACACAACCAAGGTCAGAAAATTCAGCAAGCATGTTTCCAATTTTTGTGAGCTTACTTATCGAAAGTAAATTACAAGACAAGTTTGGAACATGTAGAACATTATCAAGGGAAAAATTTTCTGCTATTTTTACTTTCCCTACTCCAACCACAGGTCAGTACGAACCATCAGCTATTCGGATTCTTGATTTGTTATGACAAGTGGTGTAGGTTTGAAACAAAGAGAAGTTACCTGTCATATGGTCCGAGGCTCCCGAATCTAGTATCCAAGAGGTTTGGTTATTAGATTCAAGAGCGATATTAAGTGCTGTACCTTGAGTAGCTAGAGTCTCATGTCCGGTAGAAGTACTCAGGATCTTATGGAGATGTGCAAGCTGAGTCTTGGTGAGGCGGACATCAAGTACTTCATCTGCATCAGTGGAGGATAGCATGGCAGTTTTCTTCTCTTTCTGTTTTTTATCCGGGTAACCATGCAGCTTAAAACACTTTTCCTTAGTGTGACCAACACGGTGGCAGTGGCTACATACTGGTCTGTCACTTCCAGCACGTGACTTTTGTGTTGGTGGACCTTTGGAAATGAGAGCAGAAACTTCAGTAGGCTGTTTTTCAGTAGAGATCATTGGTTTAGGTTCTCCCATCATGACAAGACGACGTTTTTCTTCTCCTCTTACTTCAGCAAACGCTTTACCAATGGTTGGAAGGGGTGTTCTACCCAAAATTCTGCCTCGAACTTCATCTAATTCATTTCTTAGTCCAGCTAAAAATTCATAGAGTCGTTCTTTGTTAAGATGAGTCATGAACTTAGAATGTTCTAAGCCTTCACCCCAATCTGCCTCGTAGTACATGTCTAACTCCTGCCACAATATTTTCAGATTATTGTAGTAGTGAGTTACCTCTTGAGTCCCTTGTCGAATATCCTTCAGCTTGAGCTTTATCTCAAAAACTTGAGAAGCGTTTCCAAGGTCAGAGTAATTTTCATTAACTGCATCCCACATGTCTTTTGCAGTTTTGAAGAGAAGGTAGGTTCGACTTATGTGGCTTTCCATCGAGTTAATCAACCACGCCATAACGATAGAGTTGTTGAGTTCCCAAGCAGCATAAGTCGGGTCAGTAGTATGTGGTCGTGGGAGGTTTCCATTAATGTACCCTAGCTTACCACGACCGCGGATCACCATGAGGACAGATTGAGACCATTGCAGGAAGTTTTTTCCATCTAGACGATGACTAGTGATCATTAGAGAAGAATTGAGGTCACTTTGATTAATCCCTCGATTGCCATTCTGAGATAATTGTGAGATCTCAGTTTCTGACATGGCTTCATTGAGGTCACCCATGAAAAATCAGAGGAAAGTTTAGGAAGGATTTTTCGAAAAAAAAGGGATCGAATGAATGATTCCTAAGGCTCTGATACCATGTAAAAAATGGATATTTCAATTCTTCTTATTTTCTCAAAGGATTACACTACATATTTATACACAAAAAAAAGGTTTCCTCTTGAAGACTCTAGGCTAGCAGCACTACTTAGTTCAGACTGGCAGCACTACTGATTTTAGGCTGGCAACACTACTGGTATGGTGCCTTACAATAAAATATTCATAGGATAATTTTAGTGGACAACTGTAACCTGACAACCTAATATTCTGTTATTAATTTAAGGAATTCTAACAGATATATAAGCAACCCGTCAGGTTTTCCAGCCTCTATACTTTAAATCTTTGTTTTTGGACAGCAATATAATAAACAGCCAGCATATATCAACCAAGCAGGATAATAAGCAGCAATTTTGACAGCAATTAGGACAGATATTTTGAAAGATTCATCATACGTGGCATTGTTACACCTAGGGAGGATCCATTATATCTTACAATGAGATATAAGGCAACACGTCAGGTTTCCAGCCTATATACTTTGAATCTTTTTTTTTTGGACAGCAGTATAATAAACAGCCAGCATATATCAACCAAGCAGGATAATAAACAACAATTTGGACAGAAATTTTGAAAGATTCATCATACTTGGCATTGTTACACCTAGGGAGGATCCACTATACCTTACAATGAGATATAAGGCAACCCGTCAGGTTTCCAGCTTATGTACTTTGATTCTTTTTTTTTTGGACAGCAATATAATAAACAGCCAGCATATACCAACCAAGCAGGATAATAAACAGCAATTTGGACAGCAATTTGGACAGAAATTTTGAAAGATTCATCATATATGGCATTGTTACACCTAGGGAGGATCCATTATATCTTACAATGATATATAAGGCAACCCCTCAGGTTTCCAGCCTATATACTTTGAATCTTTTTTTTTGGATAGCAATATAATAAACAGCCAGCATATATCAAACAAGCTGGATAATAAACAGTAATTTGGATAGCAATTTTTTAAGATTCATCATACGTGGCATTGTTACACCTAGAGAGGATCCACTATATCTTACAATGAGATATAAGGCAACCCGTCAGGTTTCCAACCTATATACTTTGAATCTTTTATTTTTGGACAGCAATATAATAAACAGCCAGCATAAACCAACCAAGCAGGATAATAAACAGCAATTTGGACAGCAATTTGGATAGAAATTTTGAAAGATTCATCATACGTGGCATTGTTACACCTAGGGAGGATCCATTATATCTTACAATGATATATAAGGTAACCCGTCAGGTTTCCAGCCTATATACTTTGAATCTTTTTTTTTTTTGGACAGCAATATAATAAACAGCCAGCATATACCAACCAAGCAGGATAATAAACAACAATTCGGGCAGCAAATTTTTAAGATTCAAAATACGTGGCATTGTTACACCTAGGGAGGATCCATTATATCTTACAATGAGATATAAGGCAACCCGTCAGGTTCCCAGCCTATATACTTTGAATCTTTTTTTTCGGACAGCAATATAATAAACAGCCAGCATATATCAACTAAGCAGGATAATAAACAGCAATTTGAACATAAATTTTGAAAGATTCATCATACGTGGCTTTGTTACACCTAGGGAGGATCCATTATATCTTACAATGATATATAAGGCAACCCGTCAGGTTTCCAGCCTATATACTTTGAATATTTTTTTTTTGGACAACAATATAATAAACAGCCAGCATATATCAACCAAGCTGGATAATAAACAGCAATTCGGACAGCAATTTTTTAAGATTCATCATACGTGGCATTGTTACACCTAGGGAGGATCCATTATATCTTACAATGAGATATAAGGCAACCCGTCAGGTTTCCAGCTTATATACTTTGAATCTTTTTTGTTTGGACAACAATATAATAAACAGCCAGCATATATCAACCAAGCTGGATAATAAAAAGCAATTTGGACAGCAATTTTTTAAGATTCATCATACGTGGCATTGTTACACCTAGGGAGGATCCACTATATCTTACAATGAGATATAAGGCAACCTGTCAGGTTTCCAGCCTATATACTTTGTATCTTTTTGTTTTGGACAGCAATATAATCAACAGCCAGCATAAACCAACCAAGCAGGATAATAAACAGCAATTTGGACATAAATTTGGACAGAAATTTTGAAAGATTCATCATACGTGGCATTGTTACACCTAGGGAAGATCCATTATATCTTACAATGATATATAAGGCAACCCGTCAAGTTTCCAACCTATATACTTTGAATCTTTTTTTTTTTGGACAGCAATATAATAAACAGCCAACATATATCAACCAAGCAGGATAATAAGCAGCAATTTTGACAGCAATTAGGACAGAAATTTTGAAAGATTCATCATACGTGGCATTGTTACACCTAGGGAGGATCCATTATATCTTACAACGAGATATAAGGCAACCCGTCAGGTTTCCGGCCTAAATACTTTGAATCTATTTTTTTTTTTGGACAGCAATATAATAAACAGCCAGCATATGTCAACCAAACTGGATAATAAGCAGCAATTCGGACAGCAATTTTTTAAGACCCATCATACGTGGCATTGTTACACCTAGGAGGATCCATTATATCTTACAAAAAGATATAAGGCAACCCGTCAGGTTTTCAGCCTATATACTTTGAATCTTTTTTGTTTGGACAGCAATATAATAAACAGCCAGCATATATCAACCAAGCAGGATAATAAACAGCAATTTGGACAGAAATTTTGAAAGATTCATCATACGTGGCATTGTTACATCTAGAGAGGATCCATTATATCTTATAACGATATATAAGGCAACCCATCAGGTTTCCAGCCAGTATACTTTGATTTCTTTTTTTTGGACAGCAATATAATAAACACCCAGCATGAAACAACCAAGCAGGATAATAAACAGCAATTTTGACAAAAATTTTTTAAGATTCATCATACGTGGCATTGTTACACCTAGGGAGGATCCATTATATCTTACAATGAGATATAAGGCAACCCGTCAGGTTTCCAGTCAATATACTTTGAATCTTTTTTTTTTGGACAGCAATATAATAAACAACCAGCATATACCAACCAAGCAGGATAATAAACAGCAATTCGGATAGCAAATTTTTAAGATTCAAAATACGTGGCATTTTTACACCTAGGGAGGATCCATTATATCTTAAAATGAGATATAAGGCAACCCGTCAGGTTCCCAGCTTATATACTTTGAATCTTTTTTTTCGGACAACAATATAATAAACAGCGAGCATGTATCAACTAAGCAGGGTAATAAACAGCAATTTGGACAGAAATTTTTTAAGATTCATCATACGTGGCATTGTTACACCTAGGGAGGATCCATTATATCTTAGAATGAGATATAAGGCAACCGGTCAGGTTTCCAGCCTATATACTCTGAATCTTTTTTTTTTCTAGACAGCAATATAATAAACAGTCAGCATATACCAACTAAGCAGGATAATAAACAGCAATTCGGACAGCAAATTTTTAAGATTCAAAATACGTGGCATTGTTACACCTAGGAAGGATCCATTATATCTTACAATGAGACATAAGGCAACCCGTCAAGTTTTCAGCTTATATACTTTGAATCTTTTTTGTTTGAACAGCAATATAATAAACAGCCAGCATATATCAACCAAGCTGGATAATAAACAGCAATTTGGACAGCAATTTTTTAAGATTCATCATATGTGGCATTGTTACACCTAGGGAGGATCCACTATATCTTACAATGAGATATAAGGCAACCCGTCAGGTTTCCAGCCTATATACTTTGTATCTTTTTTTTTTTGGACAGCAATATAATAAACAGCAGCATTAACCAACCAAGCAGGATAATAAACAACAATTTTGACATAAATTTGGACAGAAATTTTGAAAGATTCATCATACGTGGCATTGTTACACCTAGGAAGATCCATTATATCTTACAATGACATATAAGGCAACCCGTCAGGTTTCCAGCTTATATACTTTGAATCTTTTTTTTTTTTTGACAGCAATATAATAAACAGCCAGCATATATCAACCAAGCATGATAATAAGCAGCAATTTTAACAGTAATTAGGACAAAATTTTGAAAGATTCATCATACGTGGCATTGTTACACCTAGGGAGGATCCATTATATCTTACAACGAGATATAAGGCAACCCGTCAGGTTTCCAGCCTATATACTTTGAATCTTTTTTTTTTGGATAGCAGTATAATAAACAACCAGCATATATCAACCAAGCAGGATAATAAACAACAATTTGGACAGAAATTTTGAAAGATTCATCATTCTTGGCATTGTTACACCTAGGGAGGATCCATTATATCTTACAATTATATATAAGGCAACCCGTCAATTTGATTATTTAATCACTTTTCGCATTGTCATTTTATCCTTAACTCATCAACAAATATATCTCATCATTCATGATATAATTCATAAAATTTACATTTAATCATTAAATTTCAGCCATATGAACTTACCTGAGTCGATTTGCAGAATTTGAGAAAATTCAGGGACTATTCAGTTACTTTTTCTTTTCCTCGGACTTGCTTCGGGTTCTCGATCTATAATTGTAAACTATTTTCACTCATTAGCATATATTTCATTTCCATTCCACTTCAAAAATTATGCTCTTCAAATTTTGAAATTGCACTTTTACCCCAAAATTTACAGTTTTTACAATTTAGTCCCTACTCAATTCAGCCATCAATTGAACTAATTTTTCTCAATCAAAACTTTATTCTATCATTACAAACTATTTCACAACCTTTGATATTCTGAATTTCAACAGAAACCTCTAATTCACAACTTTTTCACAATTAGGTCCTAAATATCATTTCCTATCAAAATCACTTAATAAAACCACCTTAATATGAAATTAAAATTTAATTTTCATAATAATTCAACATAAAATTCCATTTCTCAGCAAGGGTAACTTTTAATTTTACCCACCAAATCAAAAACTAATGGATTCTATAAGTGGATCTAATTGTAAAAGTCATAAAAGCATAAAAATTATCAAGAAAAAGCATGAATTAAACTCACAGGATGTATTAGTATGAAAATCAGCTTTCTCCAGAACTCTTCTGACGTTTTTGGCTGAGAAAATGTGAAGATTTTGTCTAGATTATTTTCAATCTTATCTTAATACATATGTTAAAATTACAAAATTCCAATTTTGCCCTTATTTCCCTTATCTCCAGCTGATTCCCTTGCCTTTACCGTTAAACCTTCTCACTTTTAGGTTTAATTTCTCTTTAAATCCTTTTTCTTTTAACACTTGAGCTATTTAATTCTTCTAGCAATTTTGCATTTGTTACAATTTAGTCCTTTTTATTAAATTGACTACCCAAACATTTAAATTTCTCAACCAAACTTTAATACTAACTTAATAACACTCCATAAATATTTCTAAAAAAATTTATGGCTCGATTTTCAAATTCGAGGTCTCGATACCTCGTTTTTGACCCATTTGACCTAATAAATTCTTTTAATTCACTAAATTCACCAATCCACAAATTCTTCTAAATTCTCACTTGACTCATAAATATTAAATTACTACCTTATTCAATCTTACTTGTCATATTTATTGATCTCATATCACCATTTCCGACACCACTGAAAATTAGGTCGTTACATCCATTATACGTTACAATGAGATATAAGGCAACCCGTCAGGTTTCCAGCTTATATACTTTGATTCTTTTTTTTTTGGACAGCAATATAATAAACAGCCAGCATATACAAACCAAGCAGGATAATAAATAGCAATTTGGACAGAAATTTCGAAAGATTCATCATACGTGGCATTGTTACACCTAGGAAGGATCCATTATATCTTACAATGATATATAAGGCAACCCGTCAGGTTTCCAGCCTATATACTTTGAATCTTTTTTTTTTCGATAGCAATATAATAAACAGCCAGCATATATCAAACAAGCTGGATAATAAACAGTAATTTGGATAGCAATTTTTTAAGATTCATCATACGTGGCATTGTTACACCTAGGGAGGATCCACTATATCTTACAATGAGATATAAGGCAACCCGTCAGGTTTCCAACCTATATACTTTGAATCTTTTATTTTTGGACAGCAATATAATAAACAGCCAGCATAAACCAACCAAGCAGGATAATAAACAGCAATTTGACAGCAATTTGGACAGAAATTTTGAAAGATTCATCATACGTGGCATTGTTACACCTAGGGAGGATCCAATATATCTTACAATGATATATAAGGTAACCCGTCAGGTTTCCAGCCTATATACTTTGAATCTTTTTTTTTTTGGACAGCAATATAATAAACAGCCAGCATATACTAACCAAGCAGGATAATAAACAACAATTCGGACAACAAATTTTTAAGATTCAAAATACGTGGCATTGTTACACCTAGGGAGGATCCATTATATCTTACAATGAGATATAAGGCAACCTGTCAGGTTCCCAGCCTATATACTTTGAATCTTTTTTTTCGGACAGCAATATAATAAACAGCCAGCATATATCAACTAAGCAGGATAATAAACAGCAATTTGGACAGAAATTTTGAAAGATTCATCATACGTGGCTTTGTTACACCTATGGAGAATCCATTATATCTTACAATGATATATAAGGCAACCCGTCAGGTTTCCAGCTTATATACTTTGAATATTTTTTTTTTGGACAACAATTTAATAAACAGCCAGGATATATCAACCAAGCTGGATAATAAACAGCAATTCGGACAGCAATTTTTTAAGATTCATCATACGTGGCATTGTTACACCTAGGGAGGATCCATTATATCTTACAATGAGATATAAGGCAACCCGTCAGTTTCCAGCTTATATACTTTGAATCTTTTTTGTTTGGGCAGCAATATAATAAACAGCCAGCATATATCAACCAAGCTGGATAATAAACAGCAATTAGGACAGAAATTTTGAAAGATTCATCATACGTGGCATTGTTACACCTAGGGAGGATCCACTATATCTTACAATGAGATATAAGGCAACCTGTCAGGTTTCCAGCCTATATACTTTGTATCTTTTTGTTTTGAGCAGCAATATAATAAACAGCCAGCATAAACCAACCAAGCAAGATAATAAACAGCAATTTGGACAGAAATTTTGAAAGATTCATCATACGTGGCATTGTTACACCTAGGGAAGATCAATTATATCTTACAATGATATATAAGGCAACCCGTCAGGTTTCCAACATATATACTTTGAATCTTTTTTTTTTTGGACAGCAATATAATAAACAGCCAGCATATATCAACCAAGCAGGATAATAAGCAGCAATTTTGACAGCATATATCAACAAGCTGGATAATAAACAGCAATTCGGACAGCAATTTTTTAAGATTCATCATACGTGGCATTGCCACACTTAGGGAGGATCCATTATATCTTACAATGAGATATAAGGCGACCCGTCAGGTTTCCAACTTATATATTTTGAATCTTTTTTGTTTGGACAGCAATATAATAAACAGCCAGCATATATCAACCAAGCTGGATAATAAACAACAATTTGGACAGTAATTTTTTAAAATTCATCATACGTGGCATTGTTACACCTAGGGAGGATCGACTATATCTTACAATGAGATATAAGGCAACCCGTCAGGTTTCCAGCCTATATACTTTGTATCTTTCTGTTTTGGACAGCAATATAATAAACAGCCAGCATAAACCAACCAAGCAGGATAATAAACAGCAATTTGGACATAAATTTGGACAGAAATTTTGAAAGATTCATCATACGTGGCATTGTTACACCTAGGGAAGATCCATTATATCTTACAATGATATATAAGGCAACCCGTCAGGTTTCCAGCCTATATACTTTGAATCTTTTTTGTTTGGACAGCAATATAATAAACAGCCAGCATATATCAACCAAGCAGGATAATAAACAGCAATTTGGAAAGAAATTTTGAAAAATTCATCATACGTGGCATTGTTACACCTAGGGAGGATCCATTATATCTTATAATGATATATAAGGCAGCCCATCAGGTTTCCAGCCTATATACTTTGATTCTTTTTTTTTGGACAGCAATATAATAAACACCCAGCATGAAACAACCAAGCAGGATAATAAACAGCAGTTTTGGCTGAAATTTTTTAAGATTCATCATACGTGGCATTGTTACACCTAGGGAGGATCCATTATATCTTACAATGAGATATAAGGCAACCCGTCAGGTTTCCAGTCAATATACTTTGAATCTTTTTTTTTTGGACAGCAATATAATAAACAACCAGCATATACCAACCAAGCAGGATAATAAACAGCAATTCGGATAGCAAATTTTTAAGATTCAAAATACGTGGCATTGTTACACCTAGGGAGGATCAATTATATCTTAAAATGAGATATAAAGCAACCCGTCAGGTTCCCAGCCTATATACTTTGAATCTTTTTTTTTGGACAGCAATATAATAAACAGCCAGCATATACCAACTAAGCAGGATAATAAACAGCAATTCGGACAGCAAATTTTTAAGACTCAAATACGTGGCATTGTTACACCTAGGAAGGATCCATTATATCTTACAATGAGACATAAGGCAACCCGTCAGGTTTCCAGCTTATATACTTTGAATCTTTTTTGTTTGGACAGCAATATAATAAATAGCCAGCATATATCAATTAAGCTGGATAATAAACAGCAATTTAGACAGCAATTTTTTAAGATTTATCATATGTGGCATTGTTACACCTACGGAGGATCCACTATATCTTACAATGAGATATAAGGCAACCCGTCAGGTTTCCAGCCTATATACTTTGTATCTTTTTTTTTTGGACAGCAATATAATAAACAGCCAGCATTAACCAACCAAGCAGGATAATAAACATCAATTTTGACATAAATTTGGACAAAAATTTTGAAAGATTCATCATACGTGGCATTGTTACACCTAGGGAAGATCCATTATATCGTACAATGATATATAAGGCAACTCGTCAGGTTTCCAGCTTATATACTTTAAATCTTTTTTTTTTTTTGAACAGTAATATAATAAACAGCCAGCATATATCAACCAAACAGGATAATAAGCAGCAATTTTAACAGTAATTAGGACAGAAATTTTGAAAGATTCATCATACGTGTCATTGTTACACCTAGGGAGGATCCATTATATCTTACAACGAGATATAAGGCAACCCGTCAGGTTTCCAGCCTATATACGTTGAATTTTTTTTTTTAGATAGCAGTATAATAAACAGCCAGCATATATCAACCAAGCAGGATAATAAACAACAATTTGGACAGAAATTTTGAAAGATTCATCATACTTGGCATTGTTACACCTAGGGAGGATCCATTATATCTTACAATTATATATAAGGCAACCCGTCAGGTTTCCAGCTTATATACTTTGATTCTTTTTTTTTTGGACAGCAATACAATAAACAGCCAGCATTAACCAACCAAGCAGGATAATAAACAGCAATTTTGACAAAAATTTGGACAGAAATTTTGAAAGATTCATCATACGTGGCATTGTTACACGTAGGGAAGATCCATTATATCTTACAATGATATATAAGGCAACCCGTCAGGTTTCCAGCTTATATACTTTGAATCTTTTTTTTTTTGGACAGCAATATAATAAACAGCCAGCATATATCAACCAAGCAGGATAATAAGCAGCAATTTGGACAGAAATTTTGAAAGATTCATCATACGTGGCATTGTTACACCTAGGAAGGATCCATTATATCTTACAATGATATATAAGGCAACCCGTCAGGTTTCCAGCATATATACTTTGAATCTTTTTTTTCGATAGCAATATAATAAACAACCAACATATATCAAACAAGCTGGATAATAAACAGTAATTTGGATAGAAATTTTTTAAGATTCATTATACGTGGCATTGTTACACCTAGGGAGGATCCACTATATCTTACAATGAGATATAAGGCAACCCGTCAGGTTTCCAACCTATATACTTTGAATCTTTTATTTTTGGACAGCAATATAATAAACAGCCGCATAAACCAACCAAGCAGGATAATAAACAGCAATTTGGACAGTAATTTGGACAGAAATTTTGAAAGATTCATCATACGTGGCATTGTTACACCTAGGGAGGATCCATTATATCTTACAATGATATATAAGGTAACCCGTCAGGTTTCCAGCCTATATACTTTGAATCTTTTTTTTTTTGGACAGCAATATAATAAACAGCCAGCATATACCAACCAAGCAGGATAATAAACAACAATTCGGACAACAAATTTTTAAGATTCAAAATACGTGACATTTTTACACCTAGGGAGGATCCATTATATCTTACAATGAGATATAAGGCAACCTGTCAGGTTCCCAGCCTATATACTTTGAATCTTTTTTTCGGACAGCAATATAATAAACAGCCAGCATATATCAACTAAGCAGGATAATAAACAGCAATTTGGATAGAAATTTTGAAAGATTCATCATACGTGGCTTTGTTACACCTATGGAGAATCCATTATATCTTACAATAATATATAAGGCAACCCGTCAGGTTTCCAGCGTATATACTTTGAATATTTTTTTTTTGGACAACAATATAATAAACAGCCAGCATATATCAACCAAGCTGGATAATAAACAGTAATTCGGACAGCAATTTTTTAAGATTCATCATACGTGGCATTGTTACACTTAGGGAGGATCCATTATATCTTACAATGAGATATAAGGCAACCCGTCAGGTTTCCAGCTTATATACTTTGAATCTTTTTTGTTTAGGCAGCAATATAATAAACAGCCAGCATATATCAACCAAGCTGGATAATAAACAGCAATTAGGACAGAAATTTTGAAAGATTCATCATACGTGGCATTGTTCCACCTAAGGAGGATCCACTATATCTTACAATGAGATATAAGGCAACCTGTCAGGTTTCCAGCCTATATACTTTATATCTTTTTGTTTTGAACAGCAATATAATAAACAGCCAGCATAAACCAACCAAGCAGGATAATAAACAGCAATTTGGACAGAAATTTTGAAAGATTAATCATACATGGCATTGTTACACCTAGGGAAGATCAATTATATCTTACAATGATATATAAGGCAACCCGTCAGGTGTCCAACATATATACTTTGAATCTTTTTTTTTTTTTGGACAGCAATATAATAAACAGCCAACATATATCAACCAAGCAGGATAATAAGCAGCAATTTTGACAGCAATTAGGACAGAAATTTTGAAAGATTCATCATACGTGGCATTGTTACACCTAGGAAGGATCCATTATATCTTACAACGAGATATAAGGCAACCCGTCAGGTTTCCAGCCTAAATACTTTGAATCTTTTTTTTTTGGACAGCAATATAATAAACAGCCAGCATATATCAATCAAGCAGAATAATAAACAGCAATTTGGATAGAAATTTTGAAAGATTCATCATACGTGGCTTTGTTACACCTAGGAAGGATCCATTATATCCTACAATGATATGTAAGGGAACCCGTCAGGTTTCCAGCCAATATACTTTGAATCTTTTTTTTGGACAGCAATATAATAAACAGCCAGCATATGTCAACCAAGCTGGATAAACAGCAATTCGGACAGCAATTTTTTAAGACCCATCATACGTGCATTGTTACACCTAAGGAGGATCCATTATATCTTACAATAAGATATAAAGCAACCCGTCAGGTTTCCAGCCTATATACTTTGAATCTTTTTTGTTTGGACAGCAATATAATAAACAGCCAGCATATATCAACCAAGCAGGATAATAAACAGCAATTTGGACAGAAATTTTGAAAGATTCATCATACGTGGCATTGTTACACCTAGGGAGGATTCATTATATCTTATAACGATATATAAGGCAACCAATCAGGTTTCCAGTCTATATACTTTGATTCTTTTTTTTTTGGACAGCAATATAATAAACAACCAGCATGAAACAACCAAGCAGGATAATAAACAGCAATTTTGACAGAAATTTTTTAAGATTAATCATACGTGGCATTGTTACACCTAGGGAGGATCTATTAAATCTTACAATGAGATATAAGGCAACCCGTCAGGTTTCCAGTCAATATACTTTGAATCTTTTTTTTTTTGGACAGTAATATAATAAACAACCAGCATATACCAACCAAGCAGGATAATAAACAGCAATTCGGATAGCAAATTTTTAAGATTCAAAATACGTGGCATTTTTACACCTAGGGAGGATCCATTATATCTTACAATGAGATATAATGCAACCCGTCAGGTTCCCAACCTATATACTTTGAATCTTTTTTTTCGGACATTAATATAATAAACAGCCAGCATATATCAACTAAGCAGGGTAATAAACAGCAATTTGGACAGAAATTTTTTAAGATTCATCATACGTGGCATTGTTACACCTAGGGAGGATCCATTATATCTTAGAATGAGATATAAGGCAACCCGTCAGGTTTCCAGCCTATATACTCTGAATCTTTTTTTTTCTAGACAGCAATATAATAAACAGCCAGCATATACCAACTAAGCAGGATAATAAACAGCAATTCGGACAGCAAATTTTTAAGATTCAAATACGTGGCATTGTTACACCTAGGAAGGATCCATTATATCTTACAATGAGACATTGGGCAACCCGTCAGGTTTCCAGCTTATATACTTTAAATCTTTTTTGTTTGAACAGCAATATAATAAACAGCCAGCATATATCAACCAAGCTGGATAATAAACAGCAATTTAGACAGCAATTTTTTAAGATTCATCATACGTGGCATTGTTACACCTAGGGAGGATCCACTATATCTTACAATGAGATAAAAGGCAACCCGTCAGGTTTCAAGCCTATATACTTTGTATCTTTTTTTTTTTGGACAGCAATATAATAAACAGCCAGCATTAACCAACCAAGCAGGATAATAAACAGCAATTTGGACATAAATTTGGACAGAAATTTTGAAAGATTCATCATACGTGGCATTGTTACACCTAGGGAAGATCCATTATATCTTACAATGATATATAAGGCAACCCGTCAGGTTTCCAGCCTATATACTTTAAATCTTTTTTTTTTTTACAGCAATATAATAAACAGCCAGCATATATCAAACAAGATGGATAATAAGCAGCAATTTTGACAGCAATTAGGACAGAAATTTTAAAAGATTCATCATACGTGGCATTGTTACTCCTAGGGAGGATCCATTATATCTTCCAACGAGATATAAGGCAACCCGTCAGGTTTCCAGCCTATATACTTTGAATTTTTTTTTTTTTGGACAGCAGTATAATAAACAGCCAGCATATCAACCAAGCAGGATAATAACAATTTGGACAGAAATTTTGACAAATTCATCATACTTGGCATTGTTACCTTGGGAGGATCCATTATATCTTACAATGATATAAGGCAACCCGTCAGGTTTCCAGCTTATATACTTTGATTCTTTTTTTTTTGGACAGCAATATGATAAATAGCCAGCATATACCAACCAAGGAGGATAATAAACAGCAATTTGGACAGCAATTTGGACAGAAATTTTGAAAGATTCATCATACGTGGCATTGTTACACCTAAGGAGGATCCATTATATCTTACAATGATAAATAAGGCAACCCGTCAGGTTTCCAGCCTATATACTTTGAATCTTTTTTTTTGGATAGCAATATAATAAACAGCCAGCATATCAAACAAGCTGGATAATAAACAGTAATTTGGATAGCAATTTTTTAAGATTCATCATACGTGGCATTGTTACACCTAAGGAGGATCTATTATATCTTACAATGAGATATAAGGCAACCCGTCAGGTTTCCAGCTTATATACTTTGAATCTTTTTTGTTTGGACAGCAATATAATAAACAGCCAGCATATATCAACCAAGCTGGATAATAAACAGCAATTTGGACAGCAATTTTTTAAGATTCATCATACGTGGCATTTTTACACCTAGGGAGGATCCACTATTTCTTACAATGAGATATAAGGCAACCCGTCAGGTTTCCAACCTATATACTTTGAATCTTTTATTTTTGGACAGCAATATAATAAATAGCCAGCATAAACCAACCAAGCAGGATAATAACAGCAATTTGGACAGCAATTTGGACAAAAATTTTTGAAAGATTCATCATACGTGGCATTGTTACACCTAGGGAGGATCCATTATATCTTACAATGAGATATAAGGCAACCCGTCAGGTTCCCAGCCTATATATTTTGAATCTTTTTTTTCGGACAGCAATATAATAAACAGCCAGCATATATCAACTAAGCAGGATAATAAACAGCAATTTGGACAGAGATTTTGAAAGATTTATCATACGTGGCTTTGTTACACGTAGGGAGGATCCATTATATCTTACAATGATATATAAGGCAACCCGTCAGGTTTCCAGCCTATATACTTTGAATATTTTTTTTTTAGACAACAATATAATAAACAGCCAGCATATATCAACAAGCTGGATAATAAACGCAATTCGGACAGCAATTTTTAAGATTCATCATACGTGGCATTGCTACACTTAGGGAGGATCCATTATATCTTACAATGAATATAAGGCGACCCGTCAGATTTCCAACTTATATATTTTGAATATTTTTGTTTGGACAGCAATATAATAAACAGCCAGCATATCAACCAAGCTGGATAATAACAGCAATTTGGACAGTAATTTTTAAGATTCATCATACGTGGCATTGTTACACCTAGGGAGGATCGACTATATCTTACAATGAGATAAGGCAACCCGTCAGGTTTCCAGCCTATATACTTTGTATTTTTTGTTTTGGACAGCAATATAAACAACCAGCATAAACCAACCAAGCAGGATAATAAACAGCAATTTGGACATAAATTTGGACAGAAATTTTTTAAGATTCATCATACGTGGCATTGTTACACCTAGGGAGGATCCATTATATCTTACAATGATATATAAGGCAACCCGTCAGGTTTCCAGCCTATATACTTTGAATTTTTTTTTTTTGGACAGCAATATAATAAACAGCCAGCATATATCAACCAAGCAGGATAATAAGCAGCAATTTTGACAGCAATTAGGACAGAAATTTTGAAAGATTCATCATAGTGGCATTGTTACACCTAGGGAGGATCCATTATATCTTAACGTATGCCGTCAGGTGTCAGGTTTCCAGCCTATACTTTGAATCTTTTTTTTTTTGGACAGCAATACAATAAACAACCAGTATATATCAACCAAGCAATAATAACAGCAATTCGGACAGCAATTTGGATAGAATTTTGAAAGATTCATCATACGTGGCTTTGTTACACCTAGGAGGATCCATTATATCTTATAATGATAGTAAGGGAACCCATCAGGTTTCCAGCTATATACTTTGAATCTTTTTTTTTGGACAGCAATATAAACAGTCAGCATATGTCAACCAGCTAATAAACAGCAATTCGGTCAGCAATTTTTTAAGACCCATCATACGTGGCATTGTTACACCTAAGGAGGATCCATTATATCTTACAATAAGATATAAGGCAACCCGCCAGGTTTCCAGCCTATATACTTGAATCTTTTTTGTTTGGACAGCAATATAATAAACAGCCAGCATATATCAACCAAGCAGGATAATAAACAGCAATTTGGAAAGAAATTTTAAAAAATTCATCATACGTGGCATTGTTACACCTAGGGAGGATCCATTATATCTTATAACGATATATAAGGCAGCCCATCAGGTTTCCAGCCTATATACTTTGATTCTTTTTTTTTGACAGTAATATAATAAACACCCAGCATGAAACAACCAAGCAGGATAATAAACAGCAGTTTTGACAGAAATTTTTTAAGATTCATCATACGTGGCATTGTTACACCTAGGGAGGATCCATTATATCTTACAATTAGATATAAGGCAACCCGTCAGGTTTCCAGCTTATATACTTTGATTCTTTTTTTTTTGGACAGCAATATGATAAACAGCCAGCATATACCAACCAAGGAGGATAATAAACAGCAATTTGGACAGCAATTTGGACAGAAATTTTGAAAGATTCATCATACGTAGCATTGTTACACCTAAGGAGGATCCATTATATCTTACAATGATAAATAAGGCAACCCGTCAGGTTTCCAGCTTATATACTTTGAATCTTTTTTTTTGGATAGCAATATAATAAACAGCCAGCATATATCAAACAAGCTGGATAATAAACAGTAATTTGGATAGCAATTTTTTAAGATTCATCATACGTGGCATTGTTACACCTAAGGAGGATCTATTATATCTTACAATGAGATATAAGGCAACCCGTCAGGTTTCTAGCTTATATACTTTGAATCTTTTTTGTTTGGACAGCAATATAATAAACAGCCAGCATATATCAACCAAGCTGGATAATAAACAGCAATTTGGACAGCAATTTTTTAAGATTCATCATACGTGGCATTTTTACACCTAGGGAGGATCCACTATATCTTACAATGAGATATAAGGCAACCCGTCAGGTTTCCAACCTAAATACTTTGAATCTTTTATTTTTGGACAGCAATATAATAAACAGCCAGCATAAACCAACCAAGCAGGATAATAAACAGCAATTTGGACAGCAATTTGGACAAAAATTTTGAAAGATTCATCATACGTGGCATTGTTACACCTAGGGAGGATCCATTATATCTTACAATGATATATAAGGTAACCCGTTAGGTTTCCAGCCTATATATTTTGAATCTTTTTTTTTTTGGACAGTAATATAATAAACAGCCAGCATATACCAACCAAGCAGGATAATAAACAACAATTCGGACAGCAAATTTTTAAGAATCAAAATACGTTGCATTGTTACACCTAGGGACGATCCATTATATCTTACAATGAGATATAAGGCAACCCGTCAGGTTCCAGCCTATATATTTGAATCTTTTCTTTCGGACAGCAATATAATAAACAGCCAGCATATATCAACTAAGCAGGATAATAAACAGCAATTTGGACAGAGATTTTGAAAGATTTATCATACGTGGCTTTGTTACACGTAGGGAGGATCCATTATATCTTACAATGATATATAAGGCAACCCGTCAGGTTTCCAGCCTATATACTTTGAATATTTTTTTTTAGACAACAATATAATAAACAGCCAGCATATATCAACAAGCTGGATAATAAACAGCAATTCGGACAGCAATTTTTTAAGATTCATCATACGTGGCATTGCTACACTTAGGGAGGATCCATTATATCTTACAATGAGATATAAGGCGACCCGTCAGATTTCCAACTTATATATTTTGAATCTTTTTTGTTTGGACAGCAATATAATAAACAGCCAGCATATATCAACCAAGCTGGATAATAAACAGCAATTTGGACAGTAATTTTTTAAGATTCATCATACGTGGCATTGTTACACCTAGGGAGGATCGACTATATCTTACAATGAGATATAAGGCAACCCGTCAGGTTTCCAGCCTATATACTTTGTATTTTTTTGTTTTGGACAGCAATATAATAAACAGCCAGCATAAACCAACCAAGCAGGATAATAAACAGCAATTTGGACATAAATTTGGACAGAAATTTTGAAAGATTCATCATACGTGGCATTGTTACACCTAGGGAAGATCCATTATATCTTACAATGATATATAAGGCAACCCGTCAGGTTTCCAGCTTATATACTTTGAATCTTTTTTTTTTGGACAGCAATATAATAAACAGCCAGCATATATCAACCAAGCAGGATAATAAGCAGCAATTTTGACAGCATTAGGACAGAAATTTTGAAAGATTCATCATAGTGGCATTGTTACACCTAGGGAGGATCCATTATATCTTACAACGAGATATAAGGCAACCCGTCAGGTTTCCAGCCTAATACTTTGAATCTTTTTTTTTTGGACAGCAATACAATAAACAACCAGCATATATCAACCAAGCAGAATAATAAACAGCAATTCGGACAGCAATTTGGATAGAAATTTTGAAAGATTCATCATACGTGGCTTTGTTACACCTAGGAAGGATCCATTATATCTTATAATGATATGTAAGGGAACCCATCAGGTTTCCAGCTAATATACTTTGAATCTTTTTTTTTGGACAGCAATATAATAAACAGTCAGCATATGTCAACCAAGCTGGATAATAAACAGCAATTCGGTCAGCAATTTTTTAAGACCCATCATACGTGGCATTGTTACACCTAGGAGGATCCATTATATCTTACAATAAGATATAAGGCAACCCGACAGGTTTCCAGCCTATATACTTTGAATCTTTTTTGTTTGGACAGCAATATAATAAACAGCCAGCATATATCAACCAAGCAGGATAATAAACAGCAATTTGGAAAGAAATTTTAAAAAATTCATCATACGTGGCATTGTTACACCTAGGGAGGATCCATTATATCTTAACGATATATAAGGCACCCATCAGGTTTCCAGCCTATATACTTTGATCTTTTTTTTTGACAGCAATATAATAAACACCCAGCATGAAACAACCAAGCAGGATAATAAACAGCAGTTTTGACAGAAATTTTTTAAGATTCATCATACGTGGCATTGTTACACCTAGGGAGGATCCATTATATCTTACAATGAGATATAAGGCAACCCGTCAGGTTTCCAGCTTATATACTTTGATTCTTTTTTTTTTGGACAGCAATATAATAAACAACCAGCATATACCAACCAAGCAGTATAATAAACAGCAATTTGGACAGCAATTTGGACATAAATTTTGAAAGATTCATCATACGTGGCATTGTTACACCTAAGGAGGATCCATTATATCTTACAATGATAAATAAGGCAACCCGTCAGGTTTCCAGCCTATATACTTTGAATCTTTTTTTTTGGATAGCAATATAATAAACAGCCAGCATATATCAAACAAGCTGGATAATAAACAGTAATTTGGATAGCAATTTTTTAAGATTCATCATACGTGGCATTGTTACACCTAAGGAGGATCTATTATATCTTACAATGAGATATAAGGCAACCCGTCAGGTTTCCAGCTTATATACTTTGAATCTTTTTTGTTTGGACAGCAATATAATAAACAGCCAGCATATATCAACCAAGCTGGATAATAAACAGCAATTTGGACAGCAATTTTTTAAGATTCATCATACGTGGCATTTTTACACCTAGGGAGGATCCACTATATCTTACAATGAGATATAAGGCAACCCGTCAGGTTTCCAACCTATATACTTTGAATCTTTTATTTTTGGACAGCAATATAATAAACAGCCAGCATAAACCAACCAAGCAGGATAATAAACAGCAATTTGGACAGCAATTTGGACAAAAATTTTAAAGATTCTTCATACGTGGCATTGTTACACCTAGGGAGGATCCATTATATCTTACAATGATATATAAGGTAACTCGTCAGGTTTCCAGCCTATATACTTTGAATTTTTTTTTTTGGACAGTAATATAATAAACAGCCAGCATATACCAACCAAGCAGGATAATAAACAACAATTCGGACAGCAAATTTTTAAGAATCAAAATACGTTGCATTGTTACACCTAGGGAGTGAGATATAAGGCAACCCGTCAGGTTCCCAGCCTATATATTTTGAATCTTTTTTTTCGGACAGCAATATAATAAACAGCCAGCATATATCAACTAAGCAGGATAATAAACAGCAATTTGGACAGAGATTTTGAAAGATTTATCATACGTGGCTTTGTTACACGTAGGGAGGATCCATTATATCTTACAATGATATATAAGGCAACCCGTCAGGTTTCCAGCCTATATACTTTGAATATTTTTTTTTTAGACAACAATATAATAAACAGCCAGCATATATCAACAAGCTGGATAATAAACAGCAATTCGGACAGCAATTTTTTAAGATTCATCATACGTGGCATTGCTACACTTAGGGAGGATCCATTATATCTTACAATGAGATATAAGGCGACCCGTCAGATTTCCGACTTATATATTTTGAATCTTTTTTGTTTGGACAGCAATATAATAAACAGCCAGCATATATCAACCAAGCTGGATAATAAACAGCAATTTGGACAGTAATTTTTTAAGATTCATCATACGTGGCATTGTTACACCTAGGGAAGATCGACTATATCTTACAATGAGATATAAGGCAACCCGTCAGGTTTCCAGCCTATATACTTTGTATTTTTTTGTTTTGGACAACAATATAATAAACAGCCAGCATAAACCAACCAAGCAGGATAATAAACAGCAATTTGGACATAAATTTGGACAGAAATTTTGAAAGATTCATCATACGTGGCATTGTTACACCTAGGGAAGATCCATTATATCTTACAATGATATATAAGGCAACCCGTCAGGTTTCCAGCTTATATACTTTGAATCTTTTTTTTTTTGGACAGCAATATAATAAACAGCCAGCATATATCAACCAAGCAGGATAATAAGCAGCAATTTTGACAGCAATTAGGACAGAAATTTTGAAAGATTCATCATAGTGGCATTGTTACACCTAGGGAGGATCCATTATATCTTACAACGAGATATAAGGCAACCCGTCAGGTTTCCAGCCTAAATACTTTGAATCTTTTTTTTTTTGGACAGCAATACAATAAACAACCAGCATATATCAACCAAGCAGAATAATAAACAGCAATTCGGACAGCAATTTGGATAGAAATTTTGAAAGATTCATCATACGTGGCTTTGTTACACCTAGGAAGGATCCATTATATCTTATAATGATATGTAAGGGAACCCATCAGGTTTCCAGCTAATATACTTTGAATCTTTTTTTTTGGACAGCAATATAATAAACAGTCAGCATATGTCAACCAAGCTGGATAATAAACAGCAATTCGGTCAGCAATTTTTTAAGACCCATCATACGTGGCATTGTTACACCTAAGGAGGATCCATTATATCTTACAATAAGATATAAGGCAACCCGCCAGGTTTCCAGCCTATATACTTTGAATCTTTTTTGTTTGGACAGCAATATAATAAACAGCCAGCATATATCAACCAAGCAGGATAATAAACAGCAATTTGGAAAGAAATTTTAAAAAATTCATCATACGTGGCATTGTTACACCTAGGGAGGATCCATTATATCTTATAACGATATATAAGGCAGCCCATCAGGTTTCCAGCCTATATACTTTGATTCTTTTTTTTTGACAGTAATATAATAAACACCCAGCATGAAACAACCAAGCAGGATAATAAACAGCAGTTTTGACAGAAATTTTTTAAGATTCATCATACGTGGCATTGTTACACCTAGGGAGGATCCATTATATCTTACAATTAGATATAAGGCAACCCGTCAGGTTTCCAGCTTATATACTTTGATTCTTTTTTTTTTGGACAGCAATATGATAAACAGCCAGCATATACCAACCAAGGAGGATAATAAACAGCAATTCGGATAGCAAATTTTTAAGATTCAAAATACGTGGCATTGTTACACCTAGGGAGGATCAATTATATCTTAAAATGAGATATAAAGCAACCCGTCAGGTTCCCAGCATATATTCTTTGAATCTTTTTTTTTGGACAGCAATATAATAAACAGCCAGCATATACCAACTAAGCAGGATAATAAACAGCAATTCGGACAGCAAATTTTTAAGATTCAAATACGTGGCATTGTTACACCTAGGAAGGATCCATTATATCTTACAATTAGACATAAGGCAACCCGTCAGGTTTCCAGCTTATATACTTTGAATCTTTTTTGTTTGGACAACAATATAATAAACAGCCAGCATATATCAATTAAGCTGGATAATAAACAACAATTTAGACAGCAATTTTTTAAGATTCATTATATGTGGCATTGTTACACCTACGGAGGATCCACTATATCTTACAATGAGATATAAGGCAACCCGTTAGGTTTCCAGCCTATATACTTTGTATCTTTTTTTTTTGGACAGCAATATAATAAACAGCCAGCATTAACCAACCAAGCAGGATAATAAACATCAATTTTGACATAAATTTGGACAAAAATTTTGAAAGATTCATCATACGTGGCATTGTTACACCTAGGGAAGATCCATTATATCGTACAATGATATATAAGGCAACTCGTCAGGTTTCCAGCTTATATACTTTGAATCTTTTTTTTTTAAACAGCAATATAATAAACAGCCAGCATATATCAACCAAGCAGGATAATAAGCAGCAATTTTAACAGTAATTAGGAAAGAAATTTTGAAAGATTCATCATACGTGGCATTGTTACACCTAGGGAGGATCCATTATATCTTACAACGAGATATAAGGCAACCCGTCAGGTTTCCAGCCTATATACTTTGAATTTTTTTTTTTTAGATAGCAGTATAATAAACAGCCAGCATATATCAACCAAACAGGATAATAAACAACAATTTGGACAGAAATTTTGAAAAATTCATCATACTTGGCATTGTTACACCTAGGGAGGATCCATTATATCTTACAATTATATATAAGGCAACCCGTCAGGTTTCCAGCTTATATACTTTTATTCTTTTTTTTTTGGACAGCAATATAATAAACAGCCAGCATTAACCAACCAAACAGGATAATAAACAGCAATTTTGACATAAATTTGGACAGAAATTTTGAAAGATTCATCATACGTGGCATTGTTACACGTAGGGAAGATCCATTATATCTTACAATGATATATAAGGCAACCCGTCAGGTTTCCAGCTTATATATTTTGAATCTTTTTTTTTTTTGGACAGCAATATAATAAACAGCCAGCATATATCAACCAAGCAGGATAATAAGCAGCAATTTTGACAGCAATTAGGACAAAAATTTTGAAAGATTCATCATACGTGGTTTTGTTACACCTAGGGAGGATCCATTATATCTTACAACGAGATATAAGGCAACCCGTCAGGTTTCCAGCGTATATAATTTGAATCTTTTTTTTTTGAACAGCAGTATAATAAACAGCCAGCATATATCAACCAAGCAGGATAATAAACAACAATTTGGACAAAAATTTTGAAAAATTCATCATACTTGGCATTGTTACACCTAGGGAGGATCCATTATATCTTACAATGAGATATAAGGTAACCCGTCAGGTTTCCAGCTTATATACTTCGATTCTTTTTTTTTTTGGACAGCAATATAATAAACAGCCAGCATATACCAACCAAGCAGGATAACAAACAGCAATTTGGACAGCAATTTGGACAAAAATTTTGAAAGATTCATCATACGTGGCATTGTTACACCTAGAGAGGATCCATTATATCTTACAATGATATATAAGGCAACCCGTCAGGTTTCCAGCCTATATACTTTGAATCTTTTTTTTTTTGGATAGCAATATAATAAACAGCCAGCATATATCAAACAAGCTGAATAATAAACAATAATTTGGACAGCAATTTTTTAAGATTCATCACACGTGGCATTGTTACACCTAGGGAGGATCCACTATATCTTACAATTAGATATAAGGCAACCCGTCAAGTTTCCAATCTATATATTTTGAATATTTTATTTTTGGTCAGCAATATAATAAACAGCCAGCATAAACCAACCAAGCCGGATAATAAACAGCAATTTGGACAGAAATTTTGAAAGATTCATCATACGTGGCATTGTCACACTTAGGGAGGATCCATTATATCTTACAATGATATATAAGGTAACCCGTCAGGTTTCCAGCCTATATACTTTGAATCTTTTTTTTTTGGACAGCAATATAATAAACAGCCAGCATATATCAAACAAGCAGGATAATAAGCAGCAATTTTAACAGCAATTAGGACAGAAATTTTGAAAGATTCATTGTACGTGGCATTGTTACACCTAGGGAGGATCCATTATATCTTACAACGAGATATAAGGCAACCCGTCAGGTTTCCAACCTATATACTTTAAATCTTTTTTTTTTTTGGATAGCAGTATAATAAACAGACAGCATATATCAACCAAGCAAGATAATAAACAGCAATTTGGACAGCAATTTTGAAAGATTCGTCATACTTGACATTGTTACACCTAGGGAGGATCCATTATACCTTACAATGAGATATAAGGCAACCCGTCTGGTTTCCAGCTTATATACTTTAATTCTTTTTTTTTTGGACAGCAATATAATAAACAGCCAGCATAAACCAACCAAGCAGGATAATAAACAGCAATTTGGACAGCAATTTGGACAGAAATTTGGACAAAAATTTTGAAAGATTCATCATACGTGGCATTGTTACACCTAGGGAGGATCCATTATATCTTACAATGATATATAAAGCAACCCGTCAGGTTTCCAGCCTATATATTTTGAATCTTTTATTTTTTGACAGTAATATAATAAACAGCCAACATATATCAACCAAGCAGGATAATAAGCAGCAATTTTGACAGAAATTAGGACAGAAATTTTGAAAGATTCATCATACGTTGTATTGTTACACTTAGGGAGGATTCATTATATCTTACAATGAGATATAAGGCAACCCGTCAGGTTTCCAGATTATATACTTTTAATCTTTTTTTTTTGGACAGTAGTATAATAAACAGCCAGCATATATCAACCAAGCAGGATAATAAACAGTAATTTGGAAAGCAATTTGGACAGAAATTTTGAAAGATTCATCATACGTGGCATTGTTACACCTAGGGAGGATCCATTATATCTTACAATGATATATAAGACAACCCGTTAGGTTTCCAGCTTATATACTTTGAATCTTTTTTTTTTTGGACAGCAGTATAATAAACAGCCAGCATATATCAACCAAGCAGGATAATAAACAGCAATTTGGACAGAAATTTTGAAAGATTCATCATACTTGGCATTGTTACACATAGGGAGGATCCATTATATCTTACAATGAGATATAAGGCAACCCGTCAGGTTTCCAGCCTATATACTTTGATTCTTTTTTTTTTTTGGACAGTAATATAGCAAACAGCCAGCATATACCAACCAAGCAGGATAATAAACAGCAATTTGGACAAAAATTTTGAAAGATTCATCATACGTGGCATTGTTACACCTAGGGAGGATCCATTATATCTTACAATGATATATAAGCCAACCCGTCAGGTTTCCAGCCTATATACTTTGAATATTTTTTTTGGATAGAAATATAATAAACAGCCAGCATATATCAAACAAACTGGATAATAAACAACAATTTGGACAGCAATGTTCTAAGATTCATCATACGTGGCATTGTTACACCTAAGGAGGATCCACTATATCTTACAATGAGATATAAGGCAACCCATCAAGTTTCCACCCTATATTTTTTGAATCTTTTTTTTTTGGACAGCAATATAAAACAACTAGCATAAACCAACCAAGCAGGATAATAAACAGTAATTTAGACAGCAATTTGAACAAAAATTTTGAAAGATTCATCATACGTGGCATTATTACACCTAGGGAGGATCCATTATATCTTACAATGATATATAAGGCAACCCGTCAGGTTTCCAGCCCATATACATTGAATTTTTTTTTTTGGACAGTAATATAATAATCAGTCAGCATATATCAACCAAGGAGGATAATAAGCAGCAATTTTGACAGCAATTAGGACAGAAATTTTGAAAGATTCGTCATACTTGGCATTGTTATACCTAAGGAGGATCCATTATATCTTACAATTAGATATAAGGCAACCCGTCAGGTTTCCAGCCTATAGACTTCGAATCTTTTTTTTTTTGGACAGGAATATAATAAACAACCAGCATATATCAACTAAACAGGATAATAAACAGCAATTCGAACAGAAATTTTGAAAGATTCATCATACGTGGCATTGTTACACCTAGGAAGGATCAATTATATCTTAGAATGATATATAAGGCAACCCGTCAGGTTTTCAGCCTATATACTTTGATTCTTTTTTTTTGGACAGCAATATAATAAACAGCCAGCATGTATCAACTAAGCAGGGTAATAAACAGCAATTTGGACAGCAATTGGGACAGAAATTTTGAAAGGTTCATCATACTTGGCATTGTTACACCTAGGGAGGATCCATTATATCTTAAAATGAGATATAAGGCAACCCATCTGGTTTCCAGCCTATATACTTTGAATCTTTTTTTTTTTTGGATAGTAATATAATAAACAGCCAGCATATATCACCCATGCAGGATAATAAACAGCAATTTGAAAAGAAATTTTAAGATTAATCATACGTGGCATTGTTACACCTAGGGAGGATCCATTATATCTTACAATGAGATATAAGGCAACTCGTCAGGTTTCCAGCCTATATACTTTGAATCTTTTTTTTTTTTTGGACAGTAATATAATAAACAACCAGCATATATCAACCAAGCAGGATAATAAACAGCAATTTGGGCAAAATTTTTTTAAGAATCATCATACGTGGCATTGTTACACCTAGGGAGGATCCATTATATCGTACAATGAGATATAAGGCAACCGGTCAGGTTTCCAGCCTATATACTTTGAATCTTTTTTTTTGGACAACAATATAATAAATAGCCAGAATGTATCAACCAAGCAGGATAATAAACAGCAATTTGGATAGAAATTTTTTAAGATTCATCATACGTGGCATTGTTAAACCTAGGGAAGATCCATTATATCTTACAATGAGATATAAGGCAACCCGTTCTAGCCTATATATTTTGAATCTTTTTTTTTTTGGACAGAAATATAATGATCAGCTAGCATATATACCAACCAAGCATGATAATAAACAGCAATTTGGACAGCAATTTTTTAAGATTTATCATACGTGGCATTGTTACACCTAGGGAGGATCCATTATATCTTACAATGAGAAATAAGTCAACCCGCTAGGTTTCCAGCTTATATACTTTGAATTTTTTTTTTTTGGACAGCAATATAATAAACAGCAAGCATATATCATCCAAGCAGGATAATAAACAACAATTTGGACAGTAATTTTTTAAGATTCATCATACGTGGCATTGTTACACCGAGGGAGGATCCATTATATCGTACAATGAGATATAAGGCAACCCGTCAGGTTTCCAGCCTATATAATTTGAATTTTTTTTTTTTTGGACAGCAATATAATAAACAGCCAGCATATGTCAACCAAGCAGGATAATAAACAGAAATTTTTTAAGATTCATCATACGTGGCATTGTTACACCTAGGGAGGATCCATTATATCTTACAATGAGATATAAGGCAACCCGTCAGGTTTCCAGCCCATATACTTTATATCTTTTTTTTTTGGGAAGCAATATAATAAACAGCCAGCATATATACCAACCAAGCAGGATAATAAACAGTAATTTGGACAGAAATTTTTTAAGATTCATAATACGTGGCATTGTTATACCAAGGAAGGATCTATTATATTACAATGAGATATAAGGAAACCCGTCAGGTTTCCAGCCTATATAATTTGAATCTTTTTTTTTTTAGACAGCAATATAATAAACAGCATATATACCAGTTCAAACAATATAATAAACAGCAATTTGGACAAAAATCATCATGATATAACTGTTATTGATCAGAATTTTGAACTAAAACGTACCTTAATAATTTCAAGAAGCTGGTCTACTCCACTCACCCCAAGAAACAGAGGCTGCAGTCAGAAAAATAGTATTTGTTAAGTAATTTAAAGGGAAAATGAATATAAATAAGCCAAAATAATTAGCAACGAAACATGTACCTGCCCAAGCAGTATTTCAACCAAAACACAGCCAGCAGACCAGATGTCAATGGCTGTGGTGTAATTATTTACACCAAATTTTAATACAGGTGGTCGTTATTACCTACAACAGATGTAAGATTATAAGAGTAGCACGAAATATTAATTTCGTTGAACCAAATATAAAAACTTTATCAATATCTCTACCAAATATTAATTCGAAGATTAATTGGCAGCTTCTGTTGAACCAACAGTTGCATGAGTAGTAGGAAGCAGTAACACTTTTTATCTGTCAATATGTTAAAAAAAAGAAGAAGAGACCAAATAAGAATCAAATCTCATTCTCATTAAATAATATAATGACAAACTCATACCTGTTTCTAATAAAAAAACCAAAGCAGTTGGAAGCATCTCCGGTACCTATGTAAAACAATGTCACAAAGTTGCACCAACTTCAAACAATATACAATATCCACAAGGCAGCAATCACTTGAACAATCGTAATGCCATTTGGATATAACTTTCAAATACAAAATAACATAATTCGTAGCTCTCATATCAATAAAAACTGATCAACACATAACAATTCAAGAAAAAAAGTAAGAACATACATGGAGGAACTTCTTAAGATCTCTTCCAGAAGCAGTATCCCACAATTCAGTAAAACCCAGGTTAGTCTCAAAGTGACTCAAATCATATCTGCGATTTAAATCCAATGTTACATGATATATAACAATAATATCAGGGTTTACGAAATTACAACCATGTTTCAACCATAGCAATCCAAAGTTCTCTAGGTTAAACAGGTTGAATATAAAGCAGTTACCAGAATCGTCTAGTCATTAGCTGTATGAACTTAGTCCGATGGAGGTATTCTGAGACGATTTGATCGCAGCCAATCTGCTACAAATCAGGTACAGAGCTACAAATAACAATTACATACAATAACTCTCAGTAAAAGAAAAAACTTTTGAGATGATATGAACAACAATTAAATAAAATAATTTAGTAAAATAAGACTCTAGTATAGATCAATCATTAAAGACATTTTAATCGTCAGAAGCAAATAAAATAAAAGAAAATATATGGCTTGAAATAAAGAAAAAATAGAAGCATAGAATCTTAAAGACATTTTAATTTATAATATGCTCCTTGTATTCTGTAAAAGACATATTATCTCAGAATAAAGAGTGTTTTGGATAGGGTTGGATAACTCAAGTCGATTGTTGGCAGTGTATTCGTCTTTTGGTTGACAACTATTAAGTGGTAGTTAAAAAAAACTTAGTGCAACTGTCACTGGTTCAGGCAAAGTCTGTAAAAGTTTGTAAAAGCAATTCTTTATATAGTAAAACAATTTGAAAAATATTCAACAAAATTCAAAAGTTCGAACACTAAAAACGCACTCTAGCTTTGCTCCTCAAATCCATACCGGATCCCCCGATCCTGAAATAGAATTAGAAAAATCGTTTCAAAAATAAATAAATAAAAAATACTGGAAATCATATTATATTATTCTGAGAATATAACATAAATGGAAGAGATCAGATTAAGCAACCATAAATATTCAGCTATAGACTTTCTGGTGGATTCGTTGAGGTTGAATTTGATCAAATTGTTGATGAGAGACATGGCTACTGCAGAGTGTGTTTGGAGAGAAAGAAAGTTCAAGAGAAAAACAAATTGAGAGAGAAAATTAATGGATAAAATCCAAATATAAAATTGTTGAATGAGTTATAGACTAGAGGTTGCTCATCCACTATTGATTTGGTAGACAATTCATGATGTGAATATTTATTAATAAAAAATACCATCCACACAAGAGACCTGATATTCATTTTAATTATAAACTCCATAAGAAAATTATAAAATTAAAAGAATTAAAAATGTTTATGGGTGTGATGATACTTAATAAAATATAATTTGTTGCATTTTAAATTTAATAAAATTAATCTATCTTCCCCCACTTATAAAGAAGAATAAAAAAAAAAGGTCTAGCTTTTGTCATTTTGTTTGTAGTTGTATGACCCCCACCTTTTACCAGCTCCAGTTACAGTTGCTTTAATAGAAAGCAACGATGATGAGACAAAGTTTCTCGACAATAAAACAATGAAAGTTAAATTCCGATCGGTCTAGCTCCGGACAGTTAGGAACGACGGCTAAAAGAACAGAAAAAAATCAAAGACTTGGTTTTTTTTCAGCCATTTAGGAAGAAATTAACGAATAACGATTGTGTTAAGTCATGCCCAAAAAGAAAAAGGAAAAGAAGAGTTACATATACAAGATTTATTAAAAAAAAAAAGAACCGGATTGACCTTAATAACAACACAAAGTAATGTAACATATAAACTAGGTGTAAAACATAATTCAGGCAAATATTACAAGAACCGGATTGACCTTAATAACAACACAAAGTAAAATAAAATAAGTAAACAAACCTTGCAAAGATAATGCATCAGCGTCATCTTGCTTGTTGAAACACGTGTATCTGTGAGCTTTAGAAGACTGTCCAACTTAAATCCAATAGCAGAACCTGTATGATTGTAAATGATTTAAATTTTCATATTAAAGGAATGTACAATAGTTAAAAAAATTTCACCAACTCAAATCTGAGTAGTTGATCAGCACTGAACGCATAAAAAAACTGACACTGCACTTGGAACAGTAGCTTTGGCAAGAAACAAAAAGCAACACTGGAACTGGTAGCATAACAAGTGAAAGTATTGATGATGCCAGCATCATGTAAAAGTTCAAAATAAAGGACATAAACGTGTAAACTGGTTATTAAAGGACATAAATGCAGAACCCAATTAAAGTTCTAGCTATTGGCAAGAATGTATAAATTATTGGACTTGTGATGCAATCTTTCTTTGATTAAGATTTAAACTTTAGAAACAACATAAACACCAAAACTCTAAGTCGCCCAACCACTTCAAAAATTAAGACACAAACAACGAACAAATAAGAGAAGTTCAGAAGAAAAGCACATTTAACTTTTCTTCTGACATCCAAATAACATTTGGCGTTTCTTCTAAAGAAGAGAAAGTTAGCACATGGGGTTATAAAGTAAGCCCTAGCAACATCTGATAGCAACCATTAGAAATGATAAGTATACTTCCAAGGCAGCATACTATGCCCTGGGACTACACAGACCAACAAGACTTAAGGTTTATGATGCGGGAATGCTGTAAAAAAATGTAACTTAACCTCACCTGAAACAGTGCATGTAAACACCAAAGTAAGTATTATTCAAATACATAAGACTGGACAAACATCAAAGTACTACATTACACTTTTGATTTAGCTCTTTACTCTACACAATGTAAAAAGTTTACGAAATATTATTATAATGATGCTTTTATTTTGATTTTTTTATTTTTATATAAAAATAATTTAAAATATTATATCTATAGTTATTATATTTAAGTTATTTGCATGTATTATTGTCTATACTGCATAACCTTCAAACTCTAAAAGCATGATAAAAGCAAAATCAAGGAAATTGTAGTATTCCACCCCATCCATTTAATCTGAAAAGCCTGTCACTGAATAAGAGCCCTTCCTCTCCAAATGAACCAACTTATAAATTGCTTTGTCGATGCAAATGCTTTTATCTTTAACATCAAATATTTTATAAAAAGCTAGTTACCTCGCCTCTTTCTCTTCCATCAGTACCTTCCAAATCCATAGCAATTGTGAAAGGCTCTATATCAACGCAATGTGCAATCCAAATACCCTTGGTAGTTTGACTCCTACAATGAAATTAGATTAGTTTAGAAATCTATCATATAAAAACACATTGCAGCAGTAAGAAGCTTAGTTCTTACATTTCTAACTCTTCTACTGTCAACTCATCATTTCGATAAACCTCAAAATGACATCCAAGCTCTCCCACATACTACAAAATTATAGGTAAACTCTGAGGATATTCAACATGATGAAGAAACAACATTTCAAGTATTGAAAATTCTGTAATGTAAATTCTATTATTCATTTCGTAAGGTGATGATAAAAACGAACAGTAGACCTTCTTAACAGGAGAAAGACAAGTATCAAGTATGGACGGTCCCCACATTGGTGTGGTCAAATATAATCTATTCCCTAATACTGTTTGTTTCTCAACATTTTTTCTTACCATAAGAAAAAGGGAAGATAAAGTCTTTTTTTTATTGCAATTGTAGCAATGTCTTACCAGAGACTTTGCACTTGCTGTTGAGTACTGAATTTCATTGGTCAAGACCATCAAATTGGACCTCCATTATAAAGGATGCCGAATTCAAATCACCACATCATGGGTAACTTTCAACCCAACACATCATTTTTCTGGTTGATAATCACAAACAATATTTGCCTTCAATTGACAATTAGCCATAACGAAATTACAACGTTTCTATGAATCAGTACCAAACAAACCAACGAAAACCCTATTAAATTTGACTAAATTTTACTCTAACTATGTTTTCTTTTTGACTAAAAAAGAGAGAAAAAGAGTTAAAAACTAACTTAGAACAGGCTAAATAAGGAAGATTAAAGAAAGAAAACCCTAGTTGAATTTTATATGCCTTTGCCTAATCAAGTCGCGGGCATGGTGAATAGACTTGGCCATACCAGTCTTGAACACAAGTGTTTGCAAGCGGCGTTCAAGGAAGTTCTCGACAGTCAAAGCCAAGACATAATCAAGCTTGTTCTGGCTCTCATCCAAAAGTCCATACCTGTTCATCCTACGAAGAAGAGCTTCACCTTCAAAAATACGACGAGGGTTCTTCTCATCAAGGGTGAGAAGGTCCCTAGCAGCATTACGGATACAGCTCAAAGCATACTGGACCCTCCACAACTCCCTCTTACATCGGAGCCCATACTCTCCTACAAGCATCAACTCGGCATCTAATTGTTCTTTCTCATATGGCTTGGCTTCTTAAAGGTCTTCCCATCTACAACCACACATAAATTTCACCAACAAAACTGAGATTCCACTAACATCAATGAGCCTGAAGCAATTAAACAACAATAATCTTGTCTTTGTTTACCAAATAATGCTCAAATTTGAATAAATCAACTGGTAACAAATAGATCACAATGGAAAATTCAAACTACAAATACAGAAATATTCGAAATTAAATATAATTTCTAAGATCCTAAACTAAATTAAATTTTAAAAAAAAAACCATAAAAGGTATTATAGGAGACGCATAGAGATGTCCGATTACCCATTTGTGAGAACCCAAAAAATAGCTAAAATCAGAAGAACAAAAATCATCATAGTAAAATACAATACAAACTTAGATGAAAATACAAATTAGGCAAAACAAAACACTAGAATACAGAATGGGTTAACTTACAGTTGCGGTAGAAACTGACGTGAACCATGGCGTCGTTAAAGTTGTTGTAGATTTAAAGTTGGAGGAAAAGGGGAAGATGCCGAAGTACGGAAAGAGAAATGAACTGGAGAGTTGAAATATGTAAATTTTAGAACAGATGGACGAAGAAATTTGGGGATTTTGGTTTGGGGATTTTGAGAGGGAAATTTGGGGACTTAAGAAATTCAGGTTTTGGGGAAAAAATTTCGGGGAAACGATAAGAGGGATACTAAAGTTAGAAATTTTGTGGCGTTTTATTAAACAAACGCCAGTATAGTTTATTTTTTGGGGCGTTTTTTTATAAACGCCACTATAGCTCTATATACATAATTTTCTATTTTTAATATGTTTTTTCTTCTAAAATTTGTATCTTGAGATTATTATTTTTTTGAATATTTATTTTTATTATATTTTGAGTATTGAATTTTTTAATTAAAACATTAAATATTAAAATTTTAAGTTTTTAAGTTTTAAATTTTTAAATTTTTTATTATTAAATTTTAAAAATTTAATTACCATTATCAACTCTTTTCGAATTCCTTTTTTCTTTTTTTTACATCAACATTATTCTTTTGAGTATGGTCTGCATTTAATTATATGTATACACCTAAATTTTGATATAGATACATCTCAGAATTATATATGAATTTTGGTTTAATGTGTAATTCTAGATGTGAAATTCTAATTGTGGTTTAAATATATAGTTGAAACTCTAATTTTGATTTAATCATACACATTATTTTAAAATACAAATACATCAATATATTTTTATATTGAATAAATATAAATTTTTATGTATGCAATATATAAATAAAAAACGATGTTAATTATATCAATAATTGTGTTAATATTTTAAATTTCGTCTCCAATTTTACCTTCTTTGAACCGCTGATCTTGGACGAGATCGCTACTAGAATGACCGGATCTAAATAAACATTTAACAAATAAAATTTTCATTTTCTTTTTTGATCTTACAGATACAATAAATTATTAGAGCCCCCAAATTAGAAATCAAGCTTTTTAGGGTTACCCATTTCATTTCTCACCATCTAAGAATCAACATGAGAAAGGGAAAAATAATAAAGACACTAATTAATCTAAACCCTAAACCCCTGTCATCTATCCCACAAACCCTAAATCATAAACCATAAAACCCTAACCCCTAACCCTTAACCTATTAACCACAAACCCTTAACTATTCACATTTAAATCCATTAACCCTAACTTTTAACCCATGAAACCCTAACACATCCCCCTTAAACCTTAAACTTCAAATCATAAACCATAATCCCTAAACATTAAAATAGTAACTCCCAAACCTTACACCCTAAACTATATATGCTAAACCATAAACTCAAAACTATAATGATAATTAATTTAATATTTTAAAATTAATATATCTCTTTTACGATTATATAAGAAATTATTTAATATATAAATTTAAAAACAATCAGTCATATATATTCAAAAAAAACTTTAAAATTATTTGCGGCGTTTTTTTCAAAAGCGCCGCTAATGCTCAGAATTTTAGCGGCGTTTTTTCAAAAGCGCTGCTAATTCTCAGACTTGTAGCGGCGTTTTTCCAAAAGCGCCGCTAATGCTCAGACTTTTAGCGGCGTTTTTCCAAAAGCGCCGCTAATGCTCAGACTTTTAGCGGCGTTTTTTCAAAAGCCCCGCTAATGCTCAAACTTTTAGTGGCGTTTTTTCAAAAGCGCCGCTAATGCTCAGACTTTTAGCGGCATTGTTTCAAAAGCGCCGCTAATGCTCAGACTTTTAGCGGCTTTTTTCTAGAAGCGCCGCTAATGCTTCGACTTTTAGCGGCGTTTTACGAATAAGCGCCGCTAAAAGTCCTTTTTAGCAGCGTTTTTTAAATAAAACGCCGCTATTTCTCATTTTTTTGCCGCGTTTTCCTTCAAACGCCGCTAATGTATAATATTTGCGGCGTTTTTCTTTAAAACGCCACTGAAAACGCCGCTAAAAGTCTGTTTTACTGTTGTGGAATAGCATTCGGTAATGGTTAAAATAAAATGTTAGTTCGATAATCTATGAAAAAATGAAAATGAAGCTGTTTCATGAAACCAATAAGAGATTAAGTTTATATATATACATTTATAAAATGCAGTACTCATCAAACAATACTTTGTAAACCATACATGTTTAATCTTCAAGTAGTAAATAGTAATGATTGAAAATTGATAAAATATATATCAGTATATAGTAACTATAGTGGCTGGAATATCTGTACTCATTGTGTAAATCGAAAGAAAATATATGGCTTGAAATAAAGAAAAAATAGAAGCATAGAATCTTAAAAACATAGTAATTTAAACTGAAAAAATCTTGAAAAAATATATCATTGAATTACTGAAATGGACCATATTAATTTAAACTGAATATCAAAAAGGTCAGATATGTAACAGCAAATCACCGAACTCTATGTTTCATAGAAGCATCACCAACTCTTATATCACTCAACTCATAAGCTAACCAACTTTCTGCATAACCCATTTGCTTGGAAGCCTGCCATGATATAACCCATATGTACAAGTAAACCATTGCAAAATATTTCCAGGATTCGGTAAAATGGAGCTTTCTTTAGACACAATAATGTTGTCATCTTTCCATGGGTTAAGACTCAAAGTAACAAAATCTGTAAAAACATAAGTCTATCTCGATCCCAAGAGGGCGATAATACTCAGATCCAGTTTTGACAGAATTCTCAATACTTTTAGTTACTTTCCATGCACTAAAAATCCCCACAACCACAAATTGATACCAAAAAAAAAGAAAAGATTATTAAGATCCAAACATCAATTTAAACAGAAAAGAACAATTTTTTGTGCATGCATCATGAGTAACTTAACCAAGTTCACTTCCATACTACCTTTTTCTGAAGAGGAAATGGTCATGCGCTGCCTGGGTTGTGTGAATACCAGTGTAGCTGTAGTACCCGATGTTTCACCTGCAGAAAAAAAAATCAATAAGGGCGGAGAACACCACTGTCATCTAAATGTACAGAAGAAACAATTAGAGAATAAAATAATTGGAAAACAAATTCCATGACTCAACTCTAAAATTCCTTGTCGGTTGAATTGGCTATTAGGGATTAGAAAATGGGGGAGTCGGCCAAAGAGGGAAAGAGAAGAAAGGCAATGGCTGTTAACTCAAATGGAATGCATAAAATACTTGTCAAGCTCAATTGGTTGACTTGATGATGGCATTTCTATGTTCAATGTGCTACTGGTCTGCTAATGGTATAGTTAAAGCAAAAGCTTAGTTAAGTGTTGGGTCAAAGACATTAAATTATTAAAGCATAAATGGTTTTCTGGACAACGGCATTTGTATGATTTACATGTCAAAACAGTTAATAAACAGCCAGCATATATACCAACCAAGCAGGATAATAAACAACAATTTAGACAACAATTTGGACAGAAATTTTTAAGATTCATCATACGTGGCATTGTTACACCTAGGGAGGATCCATTATATCTTAGAATGAGAGATAAGGCAACCCGTCAGGTTTCCAGCCTATATACTTTGAATCTGTTTTTTTTTTGGACAGCAATATAATAAATAGCCAGCATATATACCAACCAAGCAGGATAATAAACAGCAATTTGGACAGCAATTTGGACACAAATTTTTTAAGATTCATCATACGTGGCATTGTTACACCTAGGGAGGATCCAGTATATCTTACAATGAGATAAAAGGCAACCCGCCAGGTTTCCAGCCTATATACTTTGAATCTTGTTTTTTTGGACAGCAATATAATAAACAGCCAGCATATATACCAACCAAGCAGGATAATAAATAGCAATTTGGACAGCAATTTCTTAAGATTCATCATACGTGGCATTGTTACACCT